>LR749774.1:1160681-1285319 GCA_902729485.2 Mus minutoides
TATATATATATATATATATATATATATATATATATATATATATACATACATATATATATATGTGTGTACATCTCTGTGTGTTTCTATGTGCATGTGTGTATATGTGTCTGTTTGGATGCATGGATGCATATATGTTTGTCTGTAAGTGTGTATGCATGTATGATATATGTATATATGCATGTGTGTCTCTCTGTGTGCATATGTCTGTTTATATGCCTGTATGTATGAGTGTGAGACTCTCAAAGACTAGGCTTCACAGTAGGAATCACTACTTCCACATGTACTTTTCTTTACCTCAATTTCTTTTGGCCTTGTACCTTTCTATTGACTCTAAGCTAAGGAAGATGTACTCAGTTAATATTGGCTGTGTTCATCCCTATAAGCACTTTTTATTTAACTCAACAAGAACAATAAACCCATATTTCAAGAACTGTCATGTGTCCTATTCTGTCATGTGCTGAATATCCTTCTCTAATTTCTCAAACTCTGCTAATAACAGTGGATGTGGAAACTCCTGACTTAGGACAGACTCAATTAGAAAGGAACCTGACTGGAGGAAGAGCTTCATTTTGCTCCAAGTTTCCATAGTGACTGAATACAGGGAGCTTTGATACTTTTAGACAGTAGACAGGTTGGGTCTTAGGGAATGCTATTATGTATTAGTTAGCAGTTCCAGTATGATCCAGGAACAGTGTCTGCCTTGCAGGCTTTAGGCTTCTTGCAGGGCGGCTATTGCTCTTCAGTCCTTGCAAATGGAGGACCTGCTGAAAGGCAGCTCATAGACAAAGCAGGGCACAGAGTGCTTTCTTCCCTAAGTGGCTCTGATTTTTCTGTAGTGCACTGAGCAGGAGTAAAAAGCTCGGAAATGTTTTAGGGTTCTTTTTTCCTTCAATAAGTAGGAGCTCATAATAAATAAAATAATTGCGTGTATGTGCTTCTGTTCCTGTCTGCAATGCTTCATGCAGTCAGATGAAAGCCTTTCTTCCCAGGCTTCTGTCTTTATGTAAATTAGGTACAATTTATTTCCTTTTAGCCTCAGAACTTTATAAATACAGCCAGACCAAAAGGACCGTGAATAAATGCAGACCCTAGACATTAAGCAAAAGTGAGTTTCTTCTAAAGCCTTTCAATTTCAGAGCAGCAAATTATAGACTCTTTCATCAGCAATGAGAGTTCAAGAGAAGCTGTCTGCGAGGGTAACCAGGACCTACTTTCTTCCTAGGTCTCATTTTCTAGCATTTTCTGGGCCTTTCTCATAGTTTGCAGTGGTTTTAAAGGGTTCATGAGGACATTCTGGTCACCATGCACATGAGACATCATAAGCTGTCAAAGATATCCTCCAATCCCCCCTAATTTAGTTCAAGGGTATGACAGTGAAAACAAAGACCACTCCAAGTGATGGAATTAGGAGTTAGGCCCATGAGAGGTGATTTGGTTGTAGAGGTGGACCCTTCTTGAGTAGAATTGGTGCCTGTATGAAAAAAGCCTCCTGGGAGACTCTTACCAACCACCATGAGAAGACACAAGAACCCATCACATATGAGCCAAGATATATAACCTTACCACTTACAAAATCTGCTGGCATCTTGATTTTTTCATAATTTCTTGATTTCACAAGAAATTAGAATTTCTACAAATGTGAGAAATAAATTTTTATGGTCTACAAGTTATACAGTCTTGGGTATCTTGTGAGGGAATCCTGACTAGACAAATTGAAAGGATTGTCATATATGCACCTAAAATGTATACATAGAAATGTTCATTACAGCATTGTCTATAATAACAGAAGTCTAAAAAGTCAGATGTCAGATGTCTACTAATTAGGAATTGATTAAAATCAACATGTTACAACCACACTATAAAGATTCTACAGCTACAAAGACTAAGGTAATATAACTATGTATGTTCATATAGAAGTTTCTCCACACTTATTGTTAAACACAACGAAGTGTGGATGGCAGGGGATCATGTGCAGAATTTTTACATGTATGCAGATCCATTCAAAGAATATTCCTAACACTTTATAAGAAATCAATGTCATTGAATTTTATACAGGGAACTGGAAATTTGGGGTGACTAGTGGTGTGATATTTTACAGAGACTTTTAAAAATTTTTTGGCTTTACCATGTTCAAGTGTTTTTCAGCTTAAAATCAGATCTCTACTTCTGGAAATGGTCAAGTAACAAAGATTGAATTTGCCCTCTTGGATCAACCTTCTAAGAAGCAAGAATCTATGAACAGAGCTGTCCAGACAGAAGACAGCAGCGAGCACAGGGCAAGGTCTTTGGAGAAAAGGGAGCTAAGCAACATGAACCTGCTTACTCAGGCTCGTGACCTGGAAAGTTTTCCTACCCAAGCTCAAGGGTAAGGAGCCCAGCTGAGACCCCATGGTTCTGAGTGGAAGAGAAGCAGACAGGGAATTGGGATGTCACTGCAGATGTCTAAGACTACTAAAGTATATAGTGGAAAGAGGAGCTGAGGGAAGAAGACTTCAAGAGGCCAGGAGACAGCCTCTCTGAGACTTTGAGACATGATCTGAAGATGAAGCTGGGAGAGAATGTGATCAGCAGACAGCAGAACACCCCGCGTGCTCACACAGACAGGGGCAATGGTTCATATTCCATCAGGCCAGGGTGGAAAAGCCTTGGAATGCACAGTGTTCAAAGGAGCCAGCTTCATGGCAGAGTAGGGGCTGCCTGTGACTTGCCAAGCAAAGCTTAGTGGCATCAATCTGTTGCCAGGTTACCGAATTCCATCCTCATGCAGAGCTCGAGAAGAGTTAAATTAGAAGGCATTCTAAAACCAAAACTGGTGAGATTCACTGTATCTTGCATTCAATAAAGTTTATCAGTCAGGCAAGCCGCAGAAAATATAACTTAAAATGGGAGTAAAAAAGTTAACCTATGTCATGAGACCTAGGAATGATACAGGTGATAGAAGACAACAATCACTATTACAATTATTGTACATTTCTTCTAATGTGTTTCAGATTGTAAAAAAAACTATTTATGTCATGCAGATACATGGGAAAATGTAAGATGACCAAGGATTTAATTTTAGAAATGAAAAATGTACTAGGTAGTGTTAATAATTAGATTGGATACCAAAAGAGAAAAGATGATTCAATCTGATGATGGAGAGAGGTAGAGAGAGACAGAGACACACAGAAAGTCAGAGTGCTCTACTGTAAAAACAAAACAAAACAGAACATTATTGAGCTGTGCAAAAACTTTTTATAACATCCCACACATGTATTTTGAGTTCCTAAAGAATGTGTGTAGAAGACTATTCTAATAAAGAGTTGTCAAAAGTTTTCCAAATTTGATGGAAAAAACAATGTATCGATCAAAGAAATGGAATAAACTCCAATCACAAGAAACACAAAGCAAAACACACGATGCCTTATGTATCTTAGTAGCACTTTTTGAAACTAGTGGCAAACAGAAATGTTCTCAGAGTCATCATTGAAAAAAAGACACAGGAGTCCGGAGCCTAAAAGCAGGCTTCTCAGGGGAAACCAGAAGTCAGAAGATGGTGGAACTATTGCAAGCCCTCAGAGTCTGCAGCTCAGAACTGTACGTATGGCCAAAGGAAACGCCATGGAAGAGGCAAGATAAACTTTCCAGACACATGAGATCTGAAAGACTCTACTAACAGAGGACCCTCATCACAGGAAATGTTAGAGGAAGTTCTTCAGGCAGATAGTAAGCAAAAGTCAAACTGGAGACAGATGAGTGAAGGGACCAGAAATGAGAAATATAAGAGATAATATAAGACACGTTTATTTTTAAAATGTCTTAAAACTGAATTGTTTAAATAAATTTTATTTTTTTCTTCTTCATATAAGTACACGTAACAGAGTCTCAAACACATAGAGAAATGAGCTGAAGGGTTTGTTCCACAAGCAGATAAATAACTTCAGTTCCATTTGGCAATATTCTCCCCAAATGCTTCTCTAGTCCTCTGGAACTTACTCTTTACCCAACAAGTAATGTTGGAGGGAGTAATATGATGTTTATTTTCCAAATATTTGGAGGCTTAATTTCCAAACATTTCAGGATTTTCCAAGATAACTTACTGTTATCCAAGTTTAACCTTTTCATGCTCAGAGAATATATAGGGCATAATTCCAGTTCTTGTAAAGTCAGTAAAGCTTGATTATAGCCAAGAATCTATTATATCATGGTTACTATGCCATATGCTGCCAAGGACCAACCTCAGCTTATAGAGGGCTTCCTGAGAGAAAAGATGTGTGAGAGTGGCAAAAAATCATGGGTCCAAGCTGACAGCCTGTGTTCTGCTTGAGACAGCTTTCTCTGGAGACCTCCAGACAGCTCATCCAGATAGCTCAGCTCTCACAGACCAAGGCCCAATCTTTTATTTCCATATTAATTCAGCCATTTGCTCCAGCTTTCCTTTTGATTATCCCATAAATCAACATTCCATGACCCCAGCCCCTGATTCTTAGAAAAAGACAGCAAGCACATTTTTCAAACATTGCAAATGAATTTGGAGATCTACGTGCCTATGTAAACACAGACAGTAAGCTACCTGTGTGGGATCCCCACCACTCCTGGGCCTAAACTTACTCTGTTAAGGCTGATCCTGAGCTCAGGAATATGCCCGCCTTTATATTTTTCTGACAAGCTGGCTCACAGTGCAGGTGCCTCTGTTCTTTTAGGTTCATGAAGCCCCTCATATAATTCATATTGCATCCTTATACTTTGTATAGTTGAGAAATTACATAATTTTGAAATTACATTTTCAGAGTTCTTTTCCACAACCTTAAGGGCTGTCCTGAAGGTCACAGTATTTACTATTTTTGCTGAGGACATAGACACACCCTAGGACTCCTAGACTCATGCAGTCTCTGATTGTCATGGAGTCCTTAATCTTGGCAGAAATAGCATTCCCTGATAGCCTTGACATGGAGAATACTTACTGATAACCTTGGCAGGGAGAATATTCTTCAAAGGAGGAACATGAAGTAATATATATTTATTTATACAAACAAACCTCACAACCACCAACTGCCAGCACCCGGGATGGCCCATGCCCTGCTGGCTCTATTCCAGGGCAAGGAAACCATGTCACATGGTTTCTTTCACATGGCCAAGCAGGTATTGGCAATATGCATTTAAAAAGAATGCACATTGTGTTACTGCTGTGTGGACAGCTCTAGTGTGTCAATATCCAGTCACTAGTGCTGTTCAGGACCTGCGTGTCCTGAGGAATCTATTTCTGTGTATTCTGTTAATTACCAAGAGTAGCAGGTTGAGCTTTCTAGCACCAGCATATTTACTCTACAGGCTTGAGCCTGTGGTCTGGGGCATGTGGCCCACAATAACTATAAATGTGCCCAACATGAAGCTATAAACTGCAAGGCTCTCAAGTGTGAACTGTGTAGGTGACACGCTGCAGTGCCACACAAAATAAACACACATGCATGCTCTTGTTACCTTAGACTTCTAGCTGGAGACTCTCAGTGGCTTGAAAAATAATACTTTAGTAACTGACACAGTTAACCTCTAGCTATTCTGAATTTATAATCACCTGTCTATATGTTTATATTTCCACATAGCAACCAGACTTCCTTGTGCTTCCACTTAAGCAAGTGTAAATGTTTTTACATGACCAAAAAGAGTCCTCACCATCTCAAGAAAAAGAAAAAAATAAGAGACAGAAAGTTCCTAGAATCATGGAGTCTATCTGTGAGGAAATGATGAACTGCAGTAGTGGACATATTCTGCTACACAGAGGTAAATTGTGAAGTTAACCACAGTTGCCAATCAATGGATACAATGTTCAGCAAAAGGTGAGAGGCAGAGTGAGCCACATCTCAGGAAATCATGCTCTTTAGCACAGAAGTCTGAATTTGTGTCAGGCTTTGATCTTAACTTGCAAAGTTTTTACTCAAACAGGAACGACAACCTATTTACTTTGCTAGGATTTCTTAAATAGAAATGGGCCCTGGGTGAACATAATTTATCCCCATTCAGTTTTATCCTTTAGGATTTTGTATAACAGAGACTCAGCCTCTAACACCACACCAGCACTGGCTAAGTACAAAGTTTCTGAAGCTTTGAGGGCTGGCAGTTCTTAATACCATGGAGATAAAATGGAATGTCCCTTGATCAGAGCATGACAGGTAAAGGATTGTGCAGGTGCCTTCTAAATGGAAATAAAAGATGTGGTCCATGAGGAAATTGGTATTCAAATCACAGGGTAAGAAAGAGAGGCACGGGTTGGTCCTTCAATCTAAAAGAACTGAGGAGCAAGACCAAGTCTGCCTGTGAGTGTCTGTGTGATAAGGCTGCCTTGGATTTTAGTAATTTCCTTTTTGAATGCAGTTCAGAATATTTTACAGCTATTCCATTTACTTTGATTGATTCTTAAAGTTTAGCATGCTATCCCAGGACTCAAAAGAGATTTCTTTTACCTTGAAGCTGAAATAAATTTGCCTCATTTCCACCTCATTAAACATGGCCTTGTTGTGTTTTGACATAATTATAAACATGTCCTGCAGATGTGTCGGGTGAAAGACTACTTCAGAAGTGCTCTTAAAAGAATAAGTCTTTACTTTGAAAATCTGTGTATGGTACAGGTATCATCAGATCTCTGAAGGGAAAGCTCATTTAAGAAGTAAAAGGAATGCTTTGTTTTTAAACATGAAAGTTGAAATCTAAAGAAACAACAACAACAACAACAAAAATGTCATTGTCATGCGGCAAAAATAGGGCAAGAAATCGAGACCTGACTTCTTTGAAAGCACACAGGCATAGAAGATAAAACAGACTGGCTGAAGTAGGAAACGGGGCCAGGGGGAGTCCAGGTAAACATTCCTGCTCCTCCATTCTGTCCCCAGCCAGGCTGAGCCACAGGAGGACCTGGTAAATCTCCATTTCCAATCACTACATGAAGGAGGAAAAAGAAAAAAAGATAAGATGCTCCTGTCCAAGAACCACAGCTTCTGAACAATACTAGAGGCAGGGCATCTTTCCCAAGCAGCCTGTCTGCTTAAACGTTGGTTCCCTTTCTCTCTTTGTGCCTATTGCCCGCACGATCTATGTATGTGGGGCTAGGGAGGTATGAAGGGAGTTGGAAGCAGATTTAGAGGAAGTATAAGGTAAAGGCATGTCCAAACCCCGAGAAATCTCGTCTGCGAATGGCACTTCAGGGTGGAGCTTCAATCCCATTTTGTCTCTAAAGCTCTTAGTCTCTCTCCTCAGTGGACTGTGACATCACTGTCATGTAAGGCCCAATGATCACCACACTCCATTTTTATGTATGCCAATACATTTGACATTTACTTATTGTATTTTGTGACATTTTGTAACTTTTCATCTGGCCAAAGCTGACCTTGAATTTTTCAGCCTCTTTCCTCTTGGCAGGGATTACAAGCACGATCCCCGTCGCCTGGTTCTCTGAACCTAGATATGTGTGCATGCAGACATACTAGACACCCATTTTTACCAACTTAGCTACATCCCCAACCTTAGCTGTTGTTGAGTATACCCTGCTGACGAGAGTCTGTAGGGATATGGTGGTGAATGAGGCTGTCGGATAAGTACCTCCTCCCTGTGGAACAACTCAAGTGTGGGTGGCAGTGAGGTCGATAATAGAGAAGCAAGCAAATAGCACAATGCATCATGGGCTTTCTTACCTAGTGCCTACTTAGAAAAGCATCACGTGCTCATAACTGCTGCCATTTCTCCAGCCCCCCCGATGATCAATCTTAATTCTACCTGTAACCTTTGATTCTCTGTCAGGTCCTGGGGATTGCGATGGAATATCTATGGGGTCTGTTAAGAGTCCAGTGGCTTTATTATGAATGCTAACTCAGTATCACCAGAGCAGAGACACAGTCAAGTGAATAATCTTTTCAAAAACTTTATTTAGTGGTGGGGTAATAGCAGAACCAGTCCTGGGAGGTTTGGTGAAGAGGCCATGTGCTTGTCTCAGTGAGTGTTGGCTGTTTTATTTGAGACCTTTTGCATGATGGGCCTGGGGTAGAACCCCTCTTCTCAGCTCTACAGAAGCCTGTCTTTTCCTGGTCATAGCATACCTAACACTACAATATTATCTGTTGAACATCTCTTCACTATTAAACAGTCCCCATACCCTTTTAGCCTTGTTTAGCATATGAAGAATTCCCAAGAAGTGACTGGATGGAAGTGTGTCACCACTAAGAGAGGAAAATCAGTTTTTTTCCCTAACCATAAGAAAAATGAAAAACACTGGACATGGGGTCAGGATGTAGCAATTTCCCAGCATGCATGGGGCCTTGGGTTTGATCTCTGGCGTTACGAAGACCTCAATGACTTAAGTGTTCTTAGATGCCTGATTGTTTCCTGTCTCCTCATCTTCCAGCATGTGGGCATCTTTCATTTCTTTTCATGATATCTTTTAAGAAGAAACAAAACAATCATTACTAAGTTAATCATTGGTTGTTATGGAAAGGATTAATTAAGAAAAATAATTTATTAATTTTCATCTTTTATTACCAAGGAAATGTATGACACCAATCAGCTACTGCCATTGAACGTGATTAGTCTGGGTAGGGAGCAGCTGCCCTGCCCCTCAGTGGAGCTGGCTGAAGTTCTGTGCTGATGAGCCTTCTGCTAGCGCCAGGAGTCAGGTTTGGCTAGCAGAAGCCTGCCTGTGATTTCTAGGAAGTGTGTGCTCTGTCCAGGGACACGGGCTTAGGTATGTCTTCCCTTAGACTCCAAGGTTAGTGAAAGTGGGTCTCAGGTTTGATTTCTGCATATAGAAGACCCCAGACTACCTGGCTGCTCAGGCTCCCTTTTCCACAGTGCATTCAGAAGCCGCAGCACCACGCTGTGTCCTGAACCATGTTGCAGCAATCAATTGTCGATTTGCAATGGCATTTTTTTCCAGTCAACCCCGCTTGCTCCGCTCGACCCCGCTCACTCCCGCTCCACTCGCCCGCTCCGCTTGCTCTGGCCAGCCCCACTCGCTCCTGGCCGCCCCAGTACATGCCACCCCCCCCCCCCCCCCCCCCCCCCCCCTTGCTCCAGCCGTCCCCGTTCGGCTCCGCTCGCTCCGGACAGCCTCGCTTGCTCCGGTTGGTCTCTCCGGTCCAAGGATTCATTTCTTCTTATTCTTCATAAGTACGCTGTAGCTGACTTCAGACGCACCAGAGGAGGGCATCAGATCTTGTTACGGGTGGTTGTAAGCCACCATGTGGTTGCTGGGATTTGAACTCATCACCTTCGGAAGAGCAGTCAGGTGCTCTAACTCGCTGAGCCATCTCACCAGCCCTGCAATGGCATTTTTTAAAGAGAACGGGCAGATCTGATGCTGAAGAGCCATTCTGGAAACTGTTTGCCGTGGGCAGATGGCCCTTTGAAGTCTCTCATCTTTCAAATTGATTGATTTCAAGGCTTGAAGACGAAGAAAAGTGACTGTTGTAACACAAGAGCAAGAGTGTTGTGTTTGTGAAGGCAAGAAGGAGTCTTTATGAATTCAAGCACATCTTGTGAAGACAAGGAAGAGTCTTTATGAATTCACGCACATCTTGTGATGTTTTGCTGCTTTCAGTCAATAAATCTGGAGCTGAAGGAAAGAAAACATGAGTAAACACTTCTGTAGCGCACAGCAGGTTGTCTCACAGAGCTTGAGATCTGAGCAGAGTGAAGAAACAAGAGGCTCCTAGCCTACAGGTCTCCAGCATGCAACGAAGCTTGGGATCACCTGTGGGAGAACAGGGTGTGCTGTTGTTGTTGTTGTTATTATTATTATTATTATTATTTATTATGATTGCCAATACTATTCCATTTATTCCACATTGTGTTTTTCCCTCCATCAATTTTTGGGTATGTAGGTTGAACTCATTCTCTATAATGACTAATACTGTGTGGGTACATGCTCAAATTTCTTTTGTTTGGACCTTGGTGTAGAATTCTAACTTGTCTCTGACTTTATCCTTAACATTTTTGAGAAGCTGCCAGTGGTTTTCCAAAGTGAGCAAACCATCTTCCAATCCCATTAGCAATGGCTAACCCTCATGAGTCCTTCGTGTTCATCATTTCAGGGGGGCACCTTGGACTCCAGGAAAAGAGGAAGACAAACAAAATGGTGTTCACGAGGCTACAGAGACAGTTCAGCTAAGAGCAATTATTTCTCTGGACCTGAGATTGATTTCTGATGTTCACTTGGTGGCTCACAACTATCTATAACTTCAGTTCCAGGTATCTGATGCCCTCTTCTGGCCTCTGAGGGCACCAGGCACATATGGCACACACACACACACACACACACACACACACACACACACACACGTGCAAGACAAAAGTCCATACATATAAATAAAATAAATATAAATTTTAAATGGCATGTAAATGCATATGAAACCACAAAATGCCCCGAATAGCCAAGGTAATCATAAACAGATGCGAATGGAGGAACCACACAACTTGAATTCAAAGTTCTAGTGCTAACAACAGCATAGTCGTGGGATAAAAGTAGACACATAAATTAATAAGATACGGTATCCAGAAATGAGCCCACCAAGACACCAAGAGCACATAATAGGAAGGATGACGTCAGAAAACTTGGTATCAGTCTGAAGAAGGAAGTTGGCCAATTGTTTGTACTGTATTCAAAATTAACTCAAAGTGATTTAAAGACCTGAAGCTGAATTGCTAAGAGAAACACAAGGGGGGAGAGTATGCAACATTGGTTTGTTTGGTGAGCTTTGGGCGGTTGTGGGAGAGGTCAGGATTTGACCCCCAAACACAGGCAATGAAAGCAAAAATCAGCAAGTGGGACTATATTGACCTCAAATACTCTGTGGAAACGTATCAACCAAAAATCCTCTGATGGAGGCAATAGCGGCTGCTTTGGGCTGGGAGAAAAAAGAATGCAAGCCGTCTATCTATTTGGTCAGGGTTGTATTGGTTACCTTTCTCATTGCTATAATAAACAAAATACCAGACAGTAAGAACTGAGCTAAGGAAGGATTGATCTGGCTCATGGCTTCATTCATATCAGTCCATCATGGCAGAGTCCATGCTGACAGGAATGTGTGGCAGCTGCTGTTGACACTGCTGTAGACCATGAGACAGAGATAGATAGAGAGAGAGTCAGAGACAGAGACACACTGAGAGACACAGAGACACAGAGAGAGACTCAGAGAGACAGAGAGAGAGACAGAGAGACACACAGAGAGACAGAGAAAGAGAGAGAGACTAAGTAACTTGTAAAGGTAACCCATCCTTGGATACCTTTGTTTTCCATTCAGATCCCAATCTCAAGGGTTCTAACATCTTCAAAATAGAGCCACCACCTGAAGACTGATTATAAACAAACAAACAAACAAACAAGAAAAAAACGAGCCCGTGGGAGCATATTAAATTTAAAACATAACGAGGAACAAATATCCCATATATGGGGTTGGACAGGAGATAGCTTAGTAGGTAGAGGATGGTTACAACCAAGTCTTCCAACTTACATTCAATTCCATTCCGTGTGTTGGGAGGAAAGAACCAACTCCCAAAGGCTCATCATGCATGTGTGGAATACGCCTTCCCATCCATAAATAAATAAATAAATAAATATGATTTTTAAATTTTAAAACAGACAAGAAACTCAAACTACAGGGCAACATAGTGAGATCATGTCTCAATAAAACAAAACAAAACAGGATGAACCTGAATATAGACATTGTTGAGAAGAAGGCACATGAATAGACAAAAGATAGATGAAAAATGCCCGTTATTGCTAACCATTAGGAAAATGAAGTTGAAATGTCACCCATCACACAGGCTTGACTCTTTTGCACAGGTCCTCCCTCTCTGGTAGGCAGGAGCAAGTGCTCCCCCTCTGGTAGGCAGGAGCAAGTGCTTCCCCTCTGGTAGGCAGGAGCAAGTGCTCCCCCTCTGGTAGGCAGGAGCAAGTGCTTCCCCTCTGGCCTAGGAGGAAATGGTTGTTGGGTCATCTCGAAATCTGATACCAACAACTCTATTACAAGCAGAAATAGCCCTGGCTATGGCTTCACCTTCAGGAGCTGGCACATCAACTAAGCTCATTGTGTAGTTTTCTTGGGAACCTACGGCATGTTCAGAATGGCTAATGTGACATAAAAGTAGCCTTACTTCTTCTGGTGACTGACAGTCCTTTTGCTCAGGACAGAGAGGGCAACAAAGAGGAGTCCGAGAGCTGCCAGTTAGGGAGTCAGAGAGCTCCTTTTCCAACATCTTTGCTTATTTACAGACCAGGAACATCAGGAGTTCTTAGCACAGAACAGAAAGAATGCACCAGTGATGTTGGTAGTGAGTTTGTTATTTTTAAACAATGCTGAATACCTGTCCAGTGTTTCAAGAGGAGTGGCCCCCATTGCCTGTCTCACACTGTTCATGAGGATACAAACTAACTTACTCCTAAGGAAAACATTATGAAGTTCCTTTAAAAACTTAAAACAGAATTACCACAAAACCCAGCAATCTCCCTTCTGGAGTTATGACCACCATGCCAAAGAGATGCCCGGCCCTACTCCCCAGGCTCGCTCACCACAGCACTATTCCCAACAGTGCTTACAGAACAGCTAAGAAGATTCAGGAGCCAATATGAGCATCCACAAGATGCAAATAAAAAGAAAAGGTGATATGCATGAATGGGACAGAATATCTTCCAGCTTTTTTTAAAAAAAAAGAAGTGTCATTTATGACGGCATGGGTGACCTCAGGCTACATTATGCTCAGTGAAATCAGCAGTTGCAGACACTGTCCCCTTTGGTCAACATTAGGAACTAAGTAGCTATATTTTAATCAAGGAAGTACCTAAATGTATTGATTTTGGATTAGTGAGATCACAGTGCCAATTTTGTGCCCATTTATTCCAAATTATTTCCTAAGAGACTCTCTGTAAAAGCACTAAACAAGACAATGTCCTTGCTCTTGTGGAACTTATAATTTACCAAGAGCAAATAATAGACAGACATATGGGGGAAGGGGATGTAGCTGATCAGTATTCATGTCAACAATTTGTATAGGCAAACACCTTAAAACAAATAGGGAAAGAGCCATGAGGAAACCATGCAAAGGCTCTCAACTGGGGGAAAAAATCCAGAGCCCATCCCGAAACAAAGCTAATGTGGTTGGAGCTAACTGGATATCTTGGGAGTCTCTAGAAAACAGAGCCTGTGCTCAAGATCAGGCACAGCAGAGGCGAGCGAAGTGACAGGGAAGCTGGACAGAGAGCAGAGGGGCAGGAACTGGGCCAGCAGGTCTGAGACATATGCCACCCCCACGGGCACTGCGCCAGGCTGCAAAGTCCTCAGGTTAGTACCAGTTTGTGCGCCCATTACTGGCAAGGTTGGAAGGGATTCAAGACGGGTGCTGGTTTCCTACTGAATCAGTTTTCTTTTCTTTTCTTTTCTTTTCTTTTTCTTTTTTTTTTCTTTTTTTTTTGGTTTTTCAAGACAGGGTTTCTCTGTGTAGCCCTGGCTGTCCTGGAACTCACTCTGTAGACCAGGCTGGCCTCAAACTCAGAAATCCGCCTGCCTCTGCCTCCCGAGTGCTGGGATTAAAGGCATGCGCCACCACACCCGGCTTCTTCTTGCTACAAGGAAATGCCTGACAAAATCAGTTCAAAGAAAGGAAAGTTTATTTTAGCTCACAGTTTGGGGATACAGACCATCAATACAGGGAAGTCCCTGCAGCAGGAACGTGAGGAGGCTGGTAACATCGCACCAGCAGTCAAGATGCGGAGAGCGCTGAATGCTGGTCTATGTTGATCTCCTTTTTATTCCCTCTGGAACCCCAGCCCTGTAATCATGCTGCCCACATGTAAAGCGTGTTTTCCCTTCTCAGCTAAATGGTTTTAGAAATGGCCTTACAAACATGCCCAGAGTTTTGTTGCCATGGTGACTCTAAATCCCTTCAGGTTGACTCTGGATTTCATAGAAACAAGGCAATACTCTGAAACTCCAAATTCCTAGCCAGGTGGAGGAAGCAAGCTGGTGCAGGCTTCCCTCAGCTACTGTTCAGCACTCCTGAGTGTTGTGTTAGTGGCACTAAGTAGGTACCTGCACAGTGACAGAGCCTTAGCCTACTGGGGGACCCCCTGAGGGAACCACGCCCCAGCCACAAATCCATGCAAAAAGCAAGAGAAATTTATTGTTTCAAGGAGTTGGGGTTATCCTACTCCAGAAGGAGGGTTGGCGGATCCCTCACCCCCTCTACCCCCAGCCCGTTTGGTCAGTCTTTATACAGTTTTCAGAGCAGCAGCCATTAGGCACAAGGTGATTGGTAGAACAGTGTGACTTTTAAACTGATTAGTCTTCAGGAAATGAGATAGCAGGGTCTGTCCTGCGGAATGTGTTTAACCTCTATAGGCCTCCCCTACCTGCAGGTGGCCGATGGCTGGTCAGTCCTATGGAATGTTAATTAGCCTTCCCCTTCCAGAGGGGAGGGTCTGGTGGAATTTTCCAAAAGGTCCTAAACTGACCTCTTCAGTGCCAAGGTGGAAGGCAAATGGTACTTGCAGGAAGAAAGGTACATTTGTTATACTCTAATGTACCTTGTAGTTAGGAGGACTAAGAGCAGCCATACAGCAAACTCCTTAGTCTGAGGCAGTAGACTGGTAGAGATGGAGGCTGGCAGCCAAGTTTGCTATGGCCCACTGACCCTTTATCATCAACCCAAGGTGATGTCAAGAGAGTTTGCAACAGTGGACCAGGGTAGGGGCTAGGGTGTGAGACATCAGAATCAGTGGGAGATTTCTTTGGGGGAGGATGGCATTAACTCTAAACACAATTGTGGCATGGTTATATAATTCTGTGTATTTATGAAAAACGTTTTGTATTCTCAGGTTGTGTGCCCCATGATACTTGGTGGGAGCTGGAAACCTCAGAGACTATTGAACCCTGTATATACTATGTTTTATACAAGCATCCGGATACACTGGCATGATACCCAGTTAATGACTCCTTTCATGTTTTATGCCCAGTTGCTTCCTGTGCCTCAATGTAGCTGCTTGTATTATGAATGCTAATTATGTTCCCCCAAAACTGTTTGCATGAAAGTGTCTTCAAGTAGCTTCTGGAAACTTGTCCCCAGTTGGTTCTGATTGGTAAATAAAGATGGGAACATCTATGCATGGATTTGGATTTATGGTATGCTTGTCCCCATGGGCCTATCATAGTGTCCCTAGAGTAAACTGTGGCTCCTAACCATTGCCTGGCCTCCGTGCCTGTAGGCTGCTGGCACTGAAGTGGGTCACACAGTGGAAAAATAAATGCCAACATCCAATATCTGGGGAGGATGGACAGAGGCAGGATTTTAGGATTCCTGGACTTAGGACTGGGAGGAGGGAGAAGGAGATCCTCCACGCTAGGAGAATGTAAAGGAGAGGAGAGACGCCAAGCCTGGGAAGAGAGCAGGACAGAGAGGCATGGCCGCCTAGTGAAGGAGCAGGGAGAGCTTAGTGCAGGACAGAGAGGCATGGCCACCACTGAAAAGGTCAGCATAGGAACTTTGGGAAGGTCATGAAACACTCACCCCTCTGGAAGGGAGGGGTTAATTAGCATTTCTCAGACCACAGGGTGGGAACAGACCTGCCGGTGGGGACACATTCCACAGGACTGACCATTGCTCACCTTCAGGCAAGGGAAGTCCTTGTCACCTCATTCCCTAAAAGCCAGAGCTATACAGATAAAAGCCAGAGCTATACAGAGAAACCCTGTCTCGAAAACCCAAAAAACCAAAAAAACCAAAAACCAAAAAAAACCCCAATCCATTTAATGGGTGCATGGTTCCACCAATCATATTGTGCCTAGTTGCTCTTTTCTGCCCCTAGAAACCATATAAAAACTCTCTGAACTGATGCTGGAGGTTGCCGCCTCCCCTTTGAGTCTGGGATGACCCCAGTGCACTGGAATAATAAATTCCTCTTGCTTTTTGCATCGATCCCAGCTCATGCATCTATCCCACATGGTTTACTCAGGGGGTCCCCCAGTAAGCTAAGGCTCCCCAGAGTCTTATACCACGTGAAGGAGCCAGGAGAGCGAGGCCCAGAGGGTGTCCAACTGGGTTTGGAGCAGCCAAGATAGAACACAAGATTAGTAAGTAATAACTCAAGATTATTGGTGGCAAGTATATTAACAGTATAGAGGTTAGGCAATGGCCCAGCTATTGTGCTGTTTAAGGCACATTAAAAAATAAAGACTGTGTGTGTGTCTTTCTTTCAGGAACACAAACCATTGGAGTGGGTAGAAAATCATGCTGCTAAGAATAATTAATTAATTAATTAATTTTCTACCCCTCAAACCTCCTGAACTTTGGGGCCATTAGTAAATAGAGGATCACACAGGCACTGAGATACTGAAGAGGCAGACAGGGAGTGACTGGTGAGTGCTGTATGCTAGTGTGGATATAACAATCCATATCCTGGGCAGGATGGTGTGTGAGTTCATCTTGGTCTGCAAAACAGTATGCATCTAAAAACTTACGACTGGGTTGACTTCGAATAAATGGAGCAGGAAGCAAAACATCAAATAAAAAGAGACTAACACATTTGCATCTCAATAAAGCTTTTTTTTTTTTTGAAAGTCAAGCCCATTAAATAATTACAAAGTGGATAAAAGCTCTCTGGTAGATGAACCGCCACTTTCATCATGGCCTCTATCCATTGCTCTTCTGCTGTTTACTGAGAGCACGACGGGTACCACAGACGATGAACTGATGGCTGGAGCATTCTGTGGCCTGCAAACCCTTCTTTTTGCTTATATAGCCTGAAAATATCTTGAAATTAGTTATCATTTTAAAATTAGAGAAAAAAAAACATTAAACAATTCCATTCTGACTTCTCTGGAAAAAAATTAACCTAAACAAAAATAAAATGAAAAAAAAAAAAATGGCTGTACCAGACGTGCACGTCTCACACGGAAAGATGAGGTCGCCCTCTTCAGAGCCATGGTGCCTTCCTTTAGTTTGTTTCCGTTGCCACAGCAGAATACCAGAGGCTGAGTAATTTATAAAGAAAAGGGTTTATCTTGGCTCATGGTTCTGGCAGTTGGAAAGTCTAAGTTGCAACAACTGCATCTGGTGAGGGCCACGTGTGCCTTCAACTTATGGTAGGAAACATGGAAGGGCAAATAGCACCCTGGGAAAAAAACGCACGCTAGGGCTAACTGGGCTTTTAGCCAGGCTGATGGTAACTAGCCAGTGCTCACTGACCCCAACCCTACCCCTCCCACTGGGAAGCACTTCCCAAACTACCACACTGCGCAGCTGTGGTTGGTATGAAATGTGGGAGGAGGCACTCAGATCACAGTAATCCCCCAGTCCCATTTGCCTCTGTAAACCACAATAGGTCACTTACTCATCACCTACGTTCATCTCTAGGGACATTTGAGTTTGCAATAGCAGCTGAGATCTTTTCTGGCCTTAAAACTGTGTTTTAGAGTTGTCTCAGGCTTCCAATCCCATATGTACCACAGACTCTCTGAGGGCTTTTGTAAAACAGATCCTTGTTAGGTCACACCCCTGAGCTACAAATCTGAATCCCTCAGGAGAGGGTCCAGGGCTAGTGCTTAAATAAACAAACACGTAACTCCAACTTGCCTAAAATGCTGGGTTAATCTTTGAATCTACTTCAGGCAAAATTCTGAATTTCAATTTGCTCTTCAATCAAATTAGACCTAGGGAAGAATGATTTCAGTTAGATGAACCCTTTGGCATAAGTGATTGTAAGGATCTAAAAGTCTCTGTCTGTGTGTGTGTGTGTGTGTGTGTGTGTGTGTGTGTGTGTGTGTGTGTGTGTAGGGCTGTGGGTGTGGTGAGGGGAGCTAGAGGTCACTCCTGAGTATCATTCATCAGGCACTGTCCACCTGGCTGTTTTGAGACAGGGCTTATCACTTGCCTGGTGGGGTTAGCTGGTCAGGAAGCCCCAGGAAGGTGCCTGTCTCTACCTCCCAGCTCTGGTGTTAACAAGCGCACGCCTTTAATCCCAGCACTCAGGAGGTAGAGGTAGGCGGATTCCTGAGTTCGAGGCCAGCCTGGTCTACAGAGTGAGTTCCAGGACAGCCAGGGCTATACAGAGAAACCCTGTCTTGAAAAAAAAAACAAAAAACCAAACAACAAACAAACAAACAAACAAACCCATACCACTTCACCAGGCAGTAGGTTCTGGTGATGGATCTGAGGTGGCCATGCTTGCCTGGCGAGTACTTTGCTGGAGTTACCTCCCTGGTTAGTAATGCCATTTCTCTATCATATTATGGAAGGAATCTTGCCAACATGCATGGCCAGGGGACACCTTGCTAACACGCATGACCCGGGCACCGTTTCTTTACTGCTTTGTTATTTTTAAGTAAGGAGTTGTTTGTTTGTTTTTTAATTGATGAAACGTCACCTGGGTTGACCTACAAAAGCAGTTAAAGTGGCTTTTCCGAGGTCATGTGTGGCCAACACAGCAAGAAGGCACCTGATAAACACTGGATGATTGCATTGACAAGACATTTGCTTCTCACTATCTTCACCAGGGACAGAATTTGGTGACATTCTGCAGGGAGGGATGGTGTAAGAAACACGCCCCTTTGCTGTCCATCTTTCCTGAGTGAGTCTTTGCAAAACCATCCATTGACAGAAAGCTCTGAGAAGAGAAATAGGCCAGTAAAAAAAAAAGAGGAGGCTTCCCACCTCGTCGTAGACCTATTGGTGCAAGAGAGGGTTTTGGGGGGGCGGGGTGGGGGTGCTTCTTAAAAAATGCTCTCGAGGATCCCTTGAATAACTGAGAGGTGACAGGAACGCCAGGTCTTGCAATGCAAGCATGGGGGATAATTCTAAGTTGAATCTGACGTTAACAGCACACAGATAACACCCACTGGGCACTGCTTGGCTGAAGCTTGTGGTGGGCTAGGATCCGAGGGAACCCGGCTGAGGCCAGCGGCTGCAGCAGTGCAAGGCGGGGCTGCCCCTGCACCTGTGCATCCCAGCTTCGGCTGGTCCCCTCACCCCGACAGAAGCAGCCGAGCCACATCCCACGGAGAGGCCACGGCCACGGTGGGGAGCGGTCAGCGAACAAGGCTGGGGAGGGGGGCGCGGCTGCGGCAAGCTGTCCAGGGGGAGGCGGGAGGAGGAAAGGCGCCGCCGCCTCGCCCGCGGCGACACAGACGCTGGGAGCGGCCGTGGCGGTGAGTCGCAGAGCCTTCCCTCCTCTAGCGGGGAGCGGGAGCCGCAGCTGGGCGGGTTAGCAGCGGGACCCGAGCCGGGAGCGGCGGCAGGGGGAGAGGAGCTCTCGGTGAGGTGTGAGCCCAGGATGGCGGGGATCGCGGGGGCCCCCAGAACCGGGTCCTTGCAGCTCCTCCCCAGGTGCCACCCACCTTGTCAATTTCCCTGCCCTCCCCACAACCCCACGCCGGCGCCTTGCAGGGACCAACAAGCTTTAAACCGATACGCCCCAGGCTGGTGGCTAGAGAGGAGACAGCAACTTTGCTAGGGACCCGGCGAGGCGCGCTAGCTCGAAAGGGGGCGTCGGCGAGTCTGGCGGTCGGGGAATGTCCGGAGCATGCTCTCCCCGGGTCAGGGGCGTCGATAACAGCCCGGGCCTGCAGAGTCCGCATTGAAAAGCTGCAGGAAGCCCGTGAGGGAGGTGGTTGGCTGGGGAGGGGGCTAGGGGCCGCCAAAGGCGCTGCTGGAACCTGCGGCAGAAATCCTCTGCGTTTTAAAGCGAAAGATTCTCGTGTCTGGAACCTCGCCGGGCGGGGGAAGTGTGTGCTGGGGAGACGTGGAGAGTTTTCAGTGCATACCGGATTTATTTTTAGCTTCGGAGAAGCAGGATGTGCAAAGTGGGCTGTATCAGCCCGGGAGGGGCAGGAGGTCTCCCTGTCCGCAGGAAACAATACACAAGTTTCTCGCTGCAAATGCTTGCTGTAACTTTCGTGCCGAGAAGGGGGTTGGATTGGGGATGTGGGGAGATTGGAGGAAGACTTCATTTGCTCTTCCTGCGGGTAGATCTGTCCAAGGATGCAGGCGAGTCTGGCTGTGTTCCTAAAGGACAGCCCCCCAACCTAAGATGCAGGTACAATTCTTCAGTGGACTAGTATGAAATACAGAAGCCGGGCTGCCAAATTCAGCTCTCTGAGAAGGAAACCACACAAGCCTTTGCTCAAAGTTTTCCTGATTCTAATTGAAAAGAACAGTCATAGGGCACTGTGTTAACCGGGAGCTGGGTTGCTGGCAGTTTGGTCAGGTCGAATTGGCAAGGCTTGTGAAGGTTTTTACTCCAACTGGGAGATGCTTGAGTTTCATGCCCAAGGCAATGATGCCAGGGACTGCAAAGGAGGGGCATATGTGGTGGAAAGGTGAGAGGGGGAGAAACACACAGAGACACGGGGTGGAGTGTAGTGGGGTGGGGTAGAAAAGCTGTAACTCAATATCCAGATACCCAAGCCAAGACCGCTGTGGACATTCCCAGCAAGGTTCTGCGGCCAGATGTTATATTTGAGTTCTGGCTCAGATCAGAGCAGCTCTTATGAGCTGTACGCCTTCGCCTCTCCTGTGGTTCCTGGAGCGAGAAGGATGCTGCTGGTAGGTATCAAAGCTACCTCAGGGATGCTGCACGAATTGGATGTGGCCTTCAGATCCATCAAGCTGGGTATAGGTAGAACCAAGTGAATGTGACCCTTTCCTATTTTTGTGGTTGTTGATTGATTCCCTTCTTGCCTGAATTGCTGCTCTTACATTCCAGCTGGCTCACGGCTCCCAATCAAAACCTTCTTGTTCCAGTTCATTCTAGAATCCTGTGGACAGTCATTCTGAAAACAAAAATCTAAGCTAGTCCCTCTGGCTGACTTCCTTCAAAGGCTTGTCAGAAGCTTTCCAGATAAAACCCAGACTTCAAGACCACATGCAACGGGTGTCCTAATCTCACCAAGCCTTTCTCAGGCAGTGCCCCACCCCCATTAGCTGGAGCACCTGTCAGCCCCCCTCCTTCCTGTCAACTCTTGTATCTACTTCCTATCCAGATGCTACCCACTGCAATCAGCAGGCGCTGGATACTGCCTTTCCAGGTGGCTGTCCCTTTTCACACTGCTGGAGCATCCTAGGCATAGGGACACAGGCACAAGACCCTCTTTTCACCCTGCAGAGTGACCCATGGATCAATCTTCCTCCCAGTAGGACTGGGAAAGGAGATTTGGGGTTTAGCCAGGTATTCACTGAATGAATAAATTATATCAGTTAAACAAAATCCAGTCGCTTTCCCTCAAGCCAGAATTGAATACGGAGAGTATAAGGGGGAGGACCAAGCAAGTCTTTGTCCTTAATTCATTATAAGAAAAGCATCAGAGATCGCTGGGGAGTCGCAAGCAGGGCATTCCACCTTACTTTCCACACGTGTCCTTCTTCTCCCAATATTTTTGAGACAGGATCTTAAGCATCCCTAGCCCCAGCCTGCTCTGTAGCTGAGGCTAAGCTGCAGACTCACAATCCCTGTGCTCCCATATAGTACACTCTGGGTTCATAGATAAGAGCTACTGGTCCAAGCTCAGATGCGCTCTTCCAGTTTTGAGAGGCAGATGAGCAGTGGAGAAAATCCTAGCTCCTCTTCCCTTAGTTTTTCCTCAATCTTGGCCACAGGGTGGAAGAATACCTATCAAGTTCAGGGGATAAGAAAGGTCAGGGCCAGCCCAACCCTTTAGCCCTCCCTTGGAGTATCGCTTCCTTCTGGTGTGGGTTTCCGAGGGTCTGATGAGAGTAAAACCTCCTGTCCTTGATGTTATGTTTCAGGCAATTTGCTGAGTGCTTAGGCTATGTCTCAGAGCTTCCATTTCTGAGCACTCTGCAGCTACCCCAAGGAGCCTGCAGTAAGCTAAGATGGTACCTTGCTCTCCGCAGACATTTAAGCTGGCTTCAAGGCTTAGCAAGCAGGTTTGAACGAAGACCCTGCTTTTTCCCTGTTTTAAAGGACTGTTAATGAAACAAAACAGAAATAAGAATGTGCAGTACAGACTTCCTTCTTTATAGAAAAACCTGGCCAGCCCCTAGGCTGGGGCCACACAAGTGGGTTTCATTTCACATGTCATCTCTGATTGATTGGTAGTGGCTGCTTAGAAAGCTGGGGCCAGGCTCAGCAGGAGAGGAGGCTGTGGTCAATTAGTGATGTCTGTCAGGGTATGGGATTTGGAGGTGGTGACAGCTCTTGTGCTCATTTTTCCTATCATAGAGACTGTCACTGAAGGACAGCGAAGGCAGAATTCAGGGACAGAAGGGACCCATAAAAGAAAGTAGGAACTTTCCACTGTGATGATAAGCAACCACACAGACAACACATTTTCTGTGAGCTCCGTGTGCTTTGTCTAGAGTGTAATATTTGTAGTAACTCTTTCCCTCTAGGAAACATTAATTATTTTTCTTTAGACTAATTGACTTTATCCTTGTGTGTATGCATGTTTTGCCTGCATGTTTATATGTCCTGGTGCATGAACAGGTCAAAGAAGGCATTGGATTTCCTGGAACTGGAGCTATACCATGTGATCATGGGAATCAAACCTGGGTCCTCTGCAGGAGCAACAGGGGTTCTTAACCCTTGAGTCATCTCTCCAGCCCCAGAAAACCTTATTTCAAGTAGAATTCATATCTGTTGTGTTAAGAACTCCCAAACACAGACAATTTTTTCATTTCATTTCATTTTATTTTATTTCGTTTGTGTGGATGTTTGCCTGCGTGTGTATGTGCAATACATGTGAGTCAGACCCCCTTGGAACTAGAGCTGTGACTCAAGCATCATTAGCAGGACCTGTCTTCTTGCTCATTTTGGTTTGCTTTCTTGGAGTTGGTGGCATCTTGGGCTCCTTCTTACTGTAGGCTGTCTGGAGTGGGGGTGGGGCACTAACCTTTACATGGTCTGGGTTTTGTTCCTGAGGCAGGAAGAGGGAGCCTCTACCTCAGCATTGCTCTCATTGGGTCGCTCCAGATCATTGTTGCATCTTAGATCCTTTCAACTCCTGAGCCACAGGCTGAGGAGCAAGGCTAACTTCTCTTGCAGAAACCTGATGTCACCAGGAGACAGGCCCTTGAATTGTGGGTTGTAAAACAGATGTTTTGTAGACTTCTGGTGGCACATCTACATTCCAGATGAGAGGACCAGGCTTTGGAGAATTCAAAAACTTAAGGTCACATGGCTTGTAATCAGTGGAATTTGGGACTGAAGAATCACAATCTACGCACTTAGATATTCCCATGTATTACTCGTGAACAGGATGTTTAAAGGGGGTTTACTAGGGTTCGATTCTTTCTGTTTCCAAAATGACAGATCCATCACTTTGAGAAGTTAAAAGCACCTCCGGGTTGGAGAAAAAGGGGGAAAGGAAGACACAGGCTTCTCTTGGGGGGGGGGGGGGCTTCTCAAACCCACACATTCAAAGTAGGATTCAGAGCAGTTTGGACCTGGGTTCTCAGGATGCAGCCGAACTGGCTTGAGTTCCTGTGTTAGTTGGTTTGTGGCTGTTACCAAATACCTACTGTGGGTAACTCTAAAAGAGGAAATGCGTATTTTGCTTAGTTTCTGAAGGTTCTCGGTAGCTTAGTGCTTTGGGAACAAACTTTGGGAGCTGGAGTGGGTGGCACAGACTGTTTACCTGACAATGTCTAGAAAACAAAGACTGGAATAAGAAGCAGCAGGGGTGGGGGGACAGGGGCTCAAGATGCCCCCACTGCCCTACCCCACTCCCTCTATCCCTCTAGCTAGGTCCACCTGAGAAAATTTAAAGATTCTCCCCAAATCGCCTCACCAAGCAGACCTGCGAGTCTATGGGAGACCATTCTTATTGCAACCATGGCTTCTTCCTTTTAATTAATGCATGGAACAGGTCAACAAGAGCTTGGACTGTAATGGCACAGCGTTAGAGCTGAGCTCATCTGGTGGGGACAAGGAGCTTTTATTTAAGATTTGCTGAAGTAGCCCCAGGAACATGGCTTGTGTACTAAATGAGGAATAAGTATTCCTTAAATACATTAAAAGCGTGACAATATATAAATGGTATAAAGTTTGCCATTTTAATCATTTTAAGTGGACTATTCTGTGTCACTGAGAACATCTGTGTTACTGTGTCTCTGGCCACCCCTCTCTACAGCCTGTTTTTTTCTCTTTCTGAATTGAAGCTCTGGGCTCATTAACAGTAGTTCCCCATTCTTCTCTCTCCTCAGCCCATGACAGCCACCTTCCTCCTTTCTGCCCCTGTGGGTCAGAGCATGTGATTGGTATGGTGCCTAATATTCGCCTTTTTGTGACTGATTTATTCCACTTAACCGAATGTCCTTAGGTTCTCCATGTTGTGATAGATACTGGGATTTCTTTCCTAATTAAGACTGAGTATATTCCATCGACTGCATATGGCAGACTGTCTCTCCATTTGTCTGTTGCTGGGCATGGCGGCTGTTTCCATCTGTTGCTCTTGTGCATAACACACTACTAACACAGGCATGTAAGTGTATGTTCAGGTTTCTCCTTTGATACTTTGGCTGAGCACTCAGAGCTGACACTGCTGGATCGCTCAATACTCTACATTTAATCTCTTGCAACTACCAGACTGTTTTCCAGAACGCCTCCATGTCGCACACCCACAGCAGGGCACAGGGCTCAGGTTTCTTTACAACTGGCTCTCAGTTCTCCTTTTTGTGGATAACAGCTCTCCTTGTGGGTGTGAAGGGTTGAAGCCTTGAAGGGCAGTTGGAATCTGCTGGTAAGGGAGGAAAGAGTTTGTTGCTGATTCTAGAGATATAGGGAGCCACTGGACAGCTGTCACCTCTGACAACTGCACCAGCGGAAGGATCCTGACAGGGAGGGGCAGGAGAGAAAAGGCTGCAGAGGTGTGAGGGGTTTCTCCCACACCCACAGGACTGAAACATCATCATCTTTGTCCTGTGTGGTATTAAATTTGGGAGCAGAAGTAGACATGGGTCTGAGGCATTTTCCTCAGACAGGCTGACCAGTTAGTTGTTCATGGTAAATACGTCCTAGAGTTTTAAGTGTGGATTCAATCTATTCTGGCAAACTCTGTCATTTGTCCCATGAAGGTTGGCAGAAGCGAAGCAAGCTTAGGTTAATGATGGGCTGTTTATATAGCTGTTGGGATGGTGAAGTGGCTATGTGTGTGTCTATGTGTGTCTGTGTGTATGTGTGCATGTGGTGTGTGGGTGTGGTGTGTGGTACATATGGTGTAGATGTGTGTGGTGTGTGTTTGTGTGTTGTATGTGGTATGTGTGTGTGGTGTTATACAAGGTGTGTGTGTTTGTGTGCTGTGTGTGTAGTGTGTGTTTTTTGTGTGTGTATGGTATATGTGTGTGTGTGGTGTTATGTGTGTGTGGTGTGTTATATATGAGGTGTGTGTGTTTGTGTGTGTGTGTGGTGTGTATGTATGGTATATGTGTGTGGTGTTGTGAGACTGTGTGTGTGTGTGTGTGTGTGTGTGTGTGTGTGTGGTATGTTATGAATGAGGTGTATATGCGTATGAGGTGTGTGTGTTTGTGTGTGTGTGTAGTGTTATGAAAGGGGTGTGTGACAACAGTTTCTCGAAGTCCTTTGGGAGTCAGGCTGGCTGCAGAGTGCTGCTCACAGAACTATGCTCTCCAGCTTTGTCCTGGCAGGCAGTTATGTAGTCCAGGAAGTACCTAGCCACTCTTGTTCTCACCTCCTGGCGCCTCCCAAGTGGCCAAACTGTCCTGACCATAGGCTAAGTGGGCTGTAGCCAGTGCACTGCTTGTAGTCAGTGCACTGCTTGAAGGACACAGAAGGAAGGCTGTAGGGTGGCAGAGCAGAGAACATGGCATTTTGGAGCCCCATGGTCCACCCCGTGTAAAGGGTGAAGGGAACCAGGGCACCCAGAGATGGAGGGACTTACCAATGGTCAGGGATCAGGGAACAATTGGTAGAACTGGGCTGAGAGTCTGGGCAGACAGTGGAAATAGTAGGGACATTTCTCGTTCTTCTAACTGGCTCTACAGTAGCAGACCGTCCCTAGACCCAGGTGATCTGATGTCTAGTGTGGTTCTGGTGGACCCGGCCTCTTGAGTACTCAGGCATGACTGAGGAGTTCTGCAGCCCAAGAAAGCTCCATGAGAACCAGATATTAGTGCCACCAAGTGCGTGCCATCTGAAGTGGGGAAAGAGGTTAGTCCCGTTCTGGGACTGGACTGAAGCCCTCTGTGCATGGGAAAATGCTGCTTTTAGAAGACTCAGAGTTTCCCTCCCTGCTGCCGGCAAAGCTGATGTCATGAGTGACGCCCAGGGCTCAGGGCTTGCTTCCTGTGTCCATGGAAGAGACTGTCACAGACTAGGCACCTTGACACAGTAGACACCGATTCGCTCACAGCTGTGCAGGCTCTATGTCCAGAGGCGGAGGTGTGGCTGGGTCCCACTTTCTCTAGATGCTCAAAGAGAAATAGTTCTTTCAACTATAATTAATTAGTTAATTAATTAATTAACTTGTTTATTTAGAGATGGGGCAGTCCTATGTTGCCAAGGCTGCTTTTGAATTTGTGGGCTCAGATGTTCTTTAGCCTTCGGAGCCTCTGGGACTCCAGGTGTGTGTCACCATGCCTGCTGGCTTGCCTCTTTTAGTTTCTGCTGGCTGTGGGTGTTTTGGGCTCCAAAGTCTGTCTTCCTCTCCTGAGGATCCTTTCCATGGGGTGCAGGCCAACCTTCAGCACCCACACTGGTCTTTTTCAGTATCCTTACTTGCATCTGCAAAGAGCCTCCCCCTTTTTTTTTCCTAAAGAAAAGTTACTGTTCTCTGCTTCTGGGGCATAGTTTGGGGGCACTATTCATTCTACCACCAGGCTTAGGGGTGCACTTGCCTTTCTTGATTCTCTATTCTGTGTCAGACTTAAGATTTTATCTCCCTCCAGAACCTAGAATACATCATTCTTTGTTTCTAAACCGAGTGGGGGTTCAGAGGCTGACAACATTAGCCCACCCTGACCTTCACAGGGAGTCTTCTGCACTTGGCTTTGCTGGATAGCCTTGGAGGGAATGAAGGGAAGAGGCTGCAAACACTTCCTGCTTAGGGCTTGCCCAAGTGCTTTCAGAAATGCCATGAGAAAGTCTGAGGGAAGGCTGAGGGTGCTGGAGACATCTTAAGGAAGGAACACAGAAGCAGTCCAGACTCAAGTTTCTCTCCCTTTAGAAAACATTGTTCAGAAATGTTTTATATAGGTGCAGCTGAGTCCTCAGCCAGCCTTACCATGTGTCAGCACTCCCACCCTTGGGCCAGGTGACTGGATACTCGTACCAAGGGTACCAAGGGTACCAAGGGTACCAAGGGTACCAGGGTACAAGGTAAGGTTCAGTGCAGCTCCGTCATTAGCCTTACTAATTTGATGACAGGAGCCCATCAACGGGACTGTAGCAGGAACACCCATGCTAGTGCATGAATTATTCAGTTTGGTTTCACGCACCGAACACCTACCTACCCAGGGGAAGAACCTGAACCCAGTCACCGAAAGGCAGTTGTATTTGAGTTCTGTTTCTCTGGGGGAGGGGAGGGGAGGGGCTGAGTTTGGTTTTTCAACCACTTTGCTGTTTGACTTTGAACTAGAGTAAGGAAAAGAAAGAGAAACAAAAAATAAACAGGGTGAGCCACTGCTCTGTTGTATCCTGCCACATCAGCTGAATCTTCATTGCTTTAATCAAAGTTACTTAGAGAATTAAGTTTCACCAGCTGAAGGAAAAGGTTTGCCTTACAACAGGAGATCAGCTACATAAACTGTAGGGTTTGAAAGAAATAAAAAACAAGAGCCATCGTGTGTGTGTGTGTGTGTGTGTGTGTGTGTGTGTGTGTGAGAGAGAGAGAGAGAGAGAGAGAGAGAGAGAGAGAGAGAGAGAGAGAGAGAGGGAGAGGGAGAGGAAGTTCAAGTTGGTGATGGGAAGGTTGTAAGTTTGTGAGGCTGGAGTGGTGCCTTCTTAGTATGGGGACCTGTACACCATGAAGCTGGCCTGGCCCTACACAAATGCTACTGATGATAGCATCCTGCTTTGACAACTTATCTCTCAGAGAATGACCAGGGCAGCTTACTTTGCCTGTTTTGAGCACAGCTCCTTGGTAGGGGACCGGGCAGTGTATGGGCTGGGTAACTCCAGTTGTCTCCTCCATATCGCCTTGGCTGACTCCCTTTTCCCCTAGCCCCGTGTCCTAGACGTAGCCTCAGTCAGTGGTATCAGTACTAGTGTCTGTCCTCTGATCAACACTGGGTCCAGCAGGAGACAGATGTGTGAGGGGAGGCAGGGGACAGTTCTCTTGTTCCTTCACCAAGGCACACCAGCTCCTGCCAGCTGCCTTCTTTGTACAGCAGCGTACTGAGTTCCTGTAGCCACTTCCTCTAGGCCTACAGGTGCAGGCATGGTAATGCCACCCTAGATCCTTACCCTGGATTTCACTGTTTACCTAACCCCCATTTCTCAGCAGGACCAAAGAACATCCTTGAAGTCTGGCCGAGATCCTAATGGGCTCAGCAGCTCCGGACTAGGGTGTGACCACACCTTGTGCTAATGCAGAGCAGAAAATGAAGCCAATAATTTTGATGAGTTCTCCGGACCAGCTTCAGGGCAGGACCAGAGAGGCAGGCTATATTAGTTAGCTTTTAGTTACTGTAATAAAATAGCTACAACAATTGGTTTAAAAAGAAGGTTAGTTTCTTGGGACTCGTAGTTTTGGAAATTTCAGTCTATTTTCATTACTTAGCCTGGGGGAGTGCAGCGGAGGTAGGAACCTGTGGCAGAGGAAGCTGTTCCCTTCTTGGTGGCAGGAGGGCAGACAGAGAATGAGGGGCTGGGTCCCTGTGTCCTCAGTGGCTGCTTTTGCTCATTTAACTTTGCAACTCCTTGCTAACAGGTTATTAAATGGTCAAGAAGGGCCTCCGGGCGGGGTATAAGGTGATCATGTGATCTAGCATTCACAACAGAACCCGCTTGTGAGGGAAAAGGAGTACAGAGTGACCATTCAAGGCAGATGGTGGCTGCACAGAGCCACCCTAGTTAACCAGGACAGAAGAGAATTTTCTAAAAATGTTTTGATATTTTGCCAACCTACTACACTTTGGTTTATGAAATGGAAACATGAACTTTGAAAAACAGAAAAAAGTTAATTTTTAAAAAAATATTGTATTTATTATTTGTGTATGTGTGTGTGTTTGTGTATGTGGGAAGGTATGCGTGGGTGCCAGGACACTGCTGAGGAGGTCAGAGAGCTTTGTGCATTGGCTTTTTCTTCCCTTTTATGTCGTTTTGAAGACTTGAACTCGGTCTATCCGGCTTAGTCTGCAACTACTTCAACCCTCTAAGTCACATTGCCAGCCCAGGTGTTTTTCATTTATTTAAAACATTTAAAATTTAAAAAAAAATTGTTTGAGATTATAACATAATTACATCATCTCCTCCTTTTCTTCCCTCTGCCCAAAGTCTCCTAAGTTACCCCCTGTGAGTCTCGCTACCTTCCCGACGGCAGGAACACACGCGAACACCAGATTCAGAGTCTTTCTACAGCATGCCCTTTATTGAAGCCTTGAAAGAGGAAGACCCAGAGCCCGGAAAAGCCTTGGCTTATATAGCCAAGGAGGAGGCGTGTCTTAACCGGATTGGCTGCTGGGCCATCACTCATATTAAGCCCCAGGCTGGGCGGAGGTTAAGCAACAGGCGCATGCACTTTCGGGTTGTTTACTCGCTCTATAGGGTGTGTGTGTGAGGGTGGTAACAGGATGTCGGCGCCATCTTAGCAGGGCATGGCCCTCTACAACCCCCTGCTCATCTTCAAACCCATGGTCTCTGTCTTTAGAGGTTTTGTAAACATTTATTTATTTAGTGTGTGAATATGTGAATGTGTGCGTGTACTCATGCCCCACAGGATGCCACAAACCAGGTATCAAACCACGAATAGCGGGCAACAGACACCTATCAGTGCCATCCTTTTATCCTGTGAGTTCCAGGGACTGAACTCTGGCCTCGAGGCTTAGCAGCAAGTGCCCTTATCAGTTAAGCCATCTTGCTGGCCCCCAAATAGTTTAAAGAACATGTTTCTTAACAGACTGGTCCAAAGTTGGTCCGAAGTTGAGGCAGTAATGTGTTCTGCCTCCTAGACAGAGACACATTTATTGCCTTACTACTGTATACTTATTACTTATTAGTGATGTCCCCTCTATGCCTACTCTTTATATAATGTTCTAATTAATATATTTTTATAGTAGTGATCATTTTTGTTCAAGAGATGGCAAATTCACACACACACACACACACACACACACACACACACTTCTCCAAATACCTTCATATTTTTGGTTGCCTGGGTGGCATTTGAAAGAGAATGTATGCTAATCTGCTATTATTAAAGTGGAAATGTGTTGGGAACTATTTTTAGATCCTTCTATACCTCTCTTATTTTCTGTGCCAAACCACTTAATTGTTCTACTTATTTTTTCAGTTTTCATGATCCAAAGACCATGTATAGCTTCCTTCCTGTCATTCTAATCCGAGGCTCACTTCAGTTTGTTACCTGACAGAGTGAACCAGTTCTTGCATTCAGAGTGGCTCCCTGTGGATTGATGCCTGTCTCTAAGTTTGTGGACACCTGGTGTCTTTTCACAGCTTGGTCAGAGCAATCTTAAACAAAGGTCTTTTGGGTTTTTGTTGTTTGTGGTTGGTTTTTTGTTTTTTGTTTGTTTGTTTGTTTTGTATAAGAGATAGCAAATGTGGAGGCTTTCTGCGGTCTGCCGGTCTGCCGTGGGGTGAACATAACCCCTCTGGAGCCAGGCTAGCCAGACCTCTCACTTAATTCTGCACTTGGTAGCTGTACGGACCCCATGGAGCTTGATTGCCAGGTGACAGCTGTTACAGTAGTAATAATAACAGTCCCTGCCCCATGGAGCTGTCCGGAAGGCTGAGAGAGGGACCTGGGTTTACCTGTGCAGACACAGGCATGATGTCTCATACAGGCTGTGTGCTGCTTCTCTATAAGACCAGAGGTGACCCTACCTTTTGGGAAAGAATTGTAAATTATTCTAGGAACCTAGAGTACAGAGACGCTTCTGGAGCTTGCTGTGCTCCTTACCAAGTGCTCTTGTCCTAACACATGTTCTGGAGAGACGTTCTTTTGACGGTCAGTATTCGTGGGTGTTGTTTACAACAGTTTTGAAATGGAAAACCCCCATCTCACATCTGTGCTTTAAGGAACATAACTGTGAGGCTATCATGCATGTGTCTGATGTTTGAAGGCACCCAGAGTTAACATTTGGGGTACTCTCTGTTCTTATCTGCATGAAAAGACTTTTGTATGAGTCAATGTATAGGATGTCTATAGTGTAGCCACAGTGTTATGGAAGATATTTTTGGAAGTTTGCTTGACCACTGCATGCATTTAAAGAACTAACCTTGTTCAGCCCCAGGGGTAAGGTGTGAATACTGCAGGTGAGGCCTTAGCTGCACACATTAGGGTGAGTGTGAGCACAGAGGAAGACTTTAATATGTCTGGACCGGGTGGCTTTGGTTCTCACGTTTGTGTGTTGTTATTCTGGTGCTGGAGGACAGATGGCTGTGGCATTGCTGTAGAGTTTATCTTATTGCACGTGAGGAAATAAGAGGGAGGAACCCATACCCTCCGCCCACATACACCAAATACCCAGCACAGAACATGAGCTGTTCAATGGGCATTTGTCATGTGACTTGGAACTGAGGAGGATAGGGAGGAACCGATGGCCACTGAGTTCCCACTGCTTTGTCCTATGGAAGCTGTGATGACTGTTTCCACACTGAACCAAAAATCAGACAGTGAGAATCAAATCTGTGCTGCCTCCTGAAGCCAGCACACATGCACAGGAAAGCCACAGGAAGACATTTATGGAATGTGTCCCCAGCCCATGAGCTGCTCCTCTTTGTTCTACTTTCTCCAAAATTATGAATATAATGCACTATATTTTCATAATGCAGAAAATTTGTAAGAAGAATAAGTCACCCATAATCCATATGTTAAGAGACAACCTGGAGTGTTTCTCTAAATTGTTTTATATGTTAACATTTCTTGGTTGTGTGGTCATGTTTAAATGGAGGACAACATTATTTTTTCATTATCTGTGCCAAGAATTTTCATTTTATTCTATAATCTTTGCAGACAATGCTTTCCTGCACGTACAACATCCATAAAGTAGAAATTCCTGCTTAGTGATTTTATTTTTGATCATTTGGTTAAAATTTTCAGAAGTATTCTGGTCATTATGATTTTTATATAGTAACCTTTCTCGGTATACATTTCTAGGTTGAAGGTTTGAACATTATGAAGATTCTTCACACACTTTTGCAACTTGCTTTCTTTGTGGGTTGGAGCAATGCATGCTGGGTGTTGTATTGACCAGTCTGGAATACCATCACTAGAATATGTCTGATGACTTTGGAACCACAAACACTGTCTTCCCCTGTGTATTTCTTTGATTGATGAATAAGGCTAAACATATTTTTATTGGTGTATACCTGTGGCTTTTCTTTTCCGTGACTTTCATTTACAGGTTCTTTGTCTTGGATGTCTTTCATGTCAGTTAAAATGACTTCTTTTCAAGTGAAAGAAGCAGAGTGTGTTTGCAATAAAGAGACACAACTCTGGGTATGGATGTGCAAGGCCCGACTTGTCTGGGCTCATCTCTGCTCCTGGGCCTCAAAAGGAGGCAATGTTAGGCTGGGTGGGAGCTTCTTTTCTTTTCTCTATGTGCTCAAACATGGATAGAAATACTAAATAAATAAATTAGTAGAATGTTTTTAAAAACCAGAATTTTTCACCGCTGAACATACTCAGGCTTCTTTGCTACCACTATTACTTCAACAATACCGTTTATCTATTAGCACTCATGGTGCATTACTATGACTAATCTTGAGATGGCTTAAATGAAGGGACATAGTACCTGTGTCATGTGCCAATACCACATGACACTTGAGTGCCTGCAAACTTTGGAATCCATGAAGGAAGGGTGACAGCACCATAGTTTCAGTTGTCAACCTGACGGGAACCTAGAGTCACTTGAGAAAAGAGGACATCAATTGAAGAATTACTTGGATCATGTTGGCCCTTGGCCATGTCTGTGAGGCATCTTCTTAATTGCAAGTTGATGTAGAAGGGCCCAGACCACTGTAGGCGATGCTGTCCATACCTAAGAAGCAGGCTGAGAAAGCCACAGGGAGCGAGCCAGCTAACAGCATTCCTCCAGTATCCCCACTTCAGTTTCTGCCTTGACTTTCCTCAATGGAAGGTAGACTTTCAGTCATAAGCTGAAGTAAATGTTGATTCCCCAGGTTACTCTTAGCAGTGGTATTTTATCACATATACAAAATGTAGCCACAACAAATACTTTTCTTCAAGGATGCCAAGAGGTTTGGCTCTCAAAACCAGACGCATTGTTAAGACATTAATCTGTGACCTGCTCTGCTGTCTTCACTTTGGATCTAGATTGTGGGCAGAAGCTCTCAGCAATGTGTATCTTCTTTGGCACATTTGCTGCGGATACTTTCGGTGTGCCATTTGCCAGTCTGGCATTATGGATTGGGAAAACCTTCCCCGCAATTTCTTCTTGAAGCACAGCCTGCTCTACCCTGTCAGAGTTGGATCAATATTCAGCAATTTTGTCTGTTGATTATAAAATATTCTTAACTGCAAAGAAAAAAAATCATTCTTTAATTTGACTGTGATTCGTTTTGGTGTAGAATGAGGAGGGAATGAAGATCAATTTTCCTTCTTTAACATACTTTCTTGAGCATTTTCTTAAACTGAAAATCTCTTGGGGAAGGACAGTTCTGTCGTGACTGGAGATTCTGTGGCCACACTGAGAATAACTTGGTCTCAAGCCTTTGAGATAACAAGGCTTGAGTGCTGAGGGCCTGCATGATCCATAGAGTCCCAATGTCACTGGGGTGACTTCTCAGACACCACTACTATCTTGCTGGTTGGAAGGGACACAAAGACAACCTCATCTTCAGCTGAGAAGGCTGAGCAGACCTCAGAGGTCCCCTCAGGCTTGCCCTTCGCCCCTACCCATGACTGCATTCTGTGACTTAGCGAGTTCCGTACTGATTACATCATTTCGGGTGCTCACCCCTACCCATGACTGTTTGCGTTCTGTGACTTAGCGTGCTCCATACTGTTTACATTATCTCGGGTGCTTGCCCCACCCCGTGACTGTCTGCACTCTGTGACTTAGTGCATTCCATACTGTTTACATTATCCCGGGTGCTCTTCTGATTCCTGTTTCTCAGCAACACACTCAGTTTTGGGACTTCAGTGGGATACTTTGACCACTATGTGGAAAATGCAGGGAATTTCTCTGGAGATCAGCCTCTCTTCCCACCGGAGTTTTATTATTGTTCGTCTGCATACCACCATTGCGCCTGCGTAGTCCAGGGCACCAACCAGAGGCTGTGGGAAATGTGCTTTTCTTTTCCTCAAAATTTTACTTTCATGTGGTTTTGGTTACTATTTGTGACTTCAGAACTTCACTGAGGGATATTTTTATTTTGTGTTGCACTCATCACACCCTTAGCCAAAGCAGGAAGGTGCTTTCCATCACGCAAGTCTTGTGAGTCTCTGAGTGCCGTGTGCTATCCTTAGGTCAGCATGGGATGTTGAAGGGCTCAGATGATGCACAGTTTATAAACTGAGGTGGCCTTTGTGATCAACTTTAGATGTCTAGGCCTTTGTTTCGAACCACACTTCTCCGCATCAACGCATCTTCTTTGAATATTTGGGTTAGTCACTTGATCAACTAGAATCTAAAAATAAATCTAGAATCATTGAGAGTGACTTGCCATGAATGACATGCGTTCTAAGCCACATGGTATGACTGTTTACTTTTGCATAATGCATAATGCTTAGCAACCAATAGCAGAAATGAAAGCCAAGAGTGCAGGCCACCTCAGCTGAGGTGGGGCTGCTCGCCAGCCAAGTCCCAGTGAGCGCCCCTTCCATCCGCTCTCCTGTGCGCTGTGGTCCTCTAGTTCTTGCTTTCTGCCTTCTTTACTGGTGGCCGAGTGGGGATCAGAAAGAGGAACAGGGCAGCCTGTCTGCTCCCAGGCTTATAGGTGGAGGTTTTTTCCCCTTTCAGGTCAGCATGGGTGGGGTGAGAGGAAGGAGGGCAAGCCTTGGCCACAACTGGTATCTTGGCACTGGGGAGGCTGAGCAGGGTCAGAGGCACTGAGATACTGTGTCTGAATTTGTCTGAACTGTGGGTGGACTATGGGGCCTATGCAGGAGTGTGGCTAACTCTTGAGGAGTTCTCAAGTTAGAAAGCCCCTATGGGGCACCATACACCATATACATTGTAGGGCAAGAATTCAGGATGTGAAGAAACAGAGGAACACGTTCAGCTCATATGTCAAGTGACTGGTTCTGAATAGAAAGCTACACGGATTATCTCTGTGTGTAACTGTGGACCATGGCCAGTGTGTTCACTGCGAACCATGCCCAGTGCGCTCACTGCAGACCATGCCCAGTCCTTTTTGTCTCCAGCATCTCTGAAGTTCTAAGAAAATTTCTTTAATGTTTAGACTAGCAATTGTACTAAATCATTCACTTCCTGATTTTACCAGGGAAGAGAGGAGAAAAGGCCTTGAGGATATATATATTTATTTCCCTTATTACTACCATTAATTAAAGAATTCAGAATCAGTACTTGGGGTGGGTGGAGGATCAGGCTACAAGAGATCCTGCCTCAGCAAACAGCAAACAAACAAGATTCTCCTTTCAGGATCACCCCCCTATTCCTGCCCCAGCCACCCTTGTTCTTGATGGAACACAGGGCTTTGCACATGACAGGTGTGTGCTGCACCCCTGACTGACTGATACCCCACTTGCTTCTTACTTTTAGTGCATTTTAGGAAACAGATCTGAAGATCATGTCTTTGAAAAAACTTCCTCCCCATGGAATAGATTCATAAATAAATAAATAAATAAAGTTTTTTTTTGCAAATTATCTGCACCATCTTCTTTTAGTAACATCAGTATATTTTTCTAAGCCAGAAAGCATAGATGAGCATCATAGAATGATTAAACAAACAGTAATTATCTGGAGAGGACTGCACCTGCAGTCTTATGTAGCTTTAACAGAATGACACAAACCAGTGACATGGCAAAGCCCCACCAGCCTTTAGGTGAGTTACTTTCCAAGCTCAGAAGAGATGGGTCCCTTGAAACAGGAAGTGATCACGGGACAGTGGTGTGGGTAATGAGAGAAGGGTTTTAGATCCAGCTGATCTGCTCTCCTCAAGGGGGAAGACAAGATGGCTCATGGAAAACCCCCTTTCTCAAGCACCTGTGCACTTCTGGAGGGTGATGCCAAGTCCCCCACCCCCCACCTCTGGAGCAGGCAGCAGGGAACTGACCAGAGCCCAGACGCAATGGAGAGGATGCTTAGCTTACATCAGTTGCAGAGGTCTTGGAAGTGGTTTATGGACCTGACATATACAGTAACTGGTACCCAGAGAACAGTAGAGCAAGAGGATCTGGGCATGATATGAAGTGAAGATGAAATCAAGACATCCTCTTGCCTCTGCAGGCATGAGGCAGACACAGTGCATAGATGAGCATACAGGCAAACACTCATACACTTAAAATGTTTTTAAAGGCGGGTGGTGGGAACAATAAGAAGATATCTAACAATGACTTCTGCTCTTCATATGCGTTTGTATGTTAGGGATGTGTGTGAGTCCGAGGTGGGCGCAGTCTTCTTCCTTGTCTCCCCTTCCTCCTTGACCCTCTCCCACTTCACCCTCACTCCTAATCCTCCTCCTCCTCCTTTTGTATTGGAGATCAAACCTAAGGCTTTCTGCATGCTAGTTGAGTGCTCTGTTGCAGACCTGCATCGAAGCACAGAGTTCGTACTTACGGAGAAGTCTCCTCTTCCTGGTTTGGCTTCCTTAGGGCTTCAGAGCCAAGTAACATATCCTGACCCACCTAACATGCTTCTAAATTGTACTCTCGAAAACCGGCCTTCTGCTTTATCAATCAGTATCTTGACCCTTTGGGTTGGTGTGATCCTGTCCCCCAGAGTGTCATCAGGTCTGAGCAATCAGATAAGATCAAATTCCTTAATGTACAAAACTAAAGACCTGGCCTTGGACCCATGGTGACCCCTCTGAGGCGTGGGCGTTGTAAGGAGTAGCAGGAAACAGAAAGCTGGCCCACCCATTCTTCTCCCCCTTGATCTTGTTCGTAAACTTTTCATAAACTTAAAAGCTGCATCTCAAACATCTGATGGGACTGGGCAGAGGCTGTCAGGTGCAAGGCACTCACGTGGTGCTCTCAAATGATTGGCGACGGGTGCATGTGGTGGGGCAATGCAGGGCTCTGCCACAGCGCGGGTCATTTCCTGAAAGTGAATGTGGGTTCCCAGACCTCTTGTTTATCATGTGCCTGTGGGCAGAGCTCTTAACTGAGCCCCAGGAGAGTTCCCTAAGCAGTGAGGACAGAACCTGAAGGTGAAGACAGCTGATGGGCCTCTGGCGTCTCCTCTGGCATCAACTCTAGTACCTTATCTTACATCAAGCCCCGCCTCCAAGTGTTGCCATAGCACAACTGGTTTCCTTCCCAAAGCAAACCTAGGAGCCACAGGGAAGTTATGCTGTCTTCTGGGCTTGAGTTCCTTCATGTCTGTTTTCCTTGTTGCCCTATGTGAGTTGATGAAACTTCTGCTTTGTGGAATGAAGAGTTGTTCAACTTTAGAATAGAAAAAAAAGCCAGTTAAGATAATTTATTAGAAAACCACACTGGGCTGGGCGGTGGTAGCGCACGCCTTAAATCCCAGCACTCGGGAGGCAGAGGCAGGCAGATTTCTGAGTTCGAGGCCAGCCTGGTCTACAAAGTGAGTTCCAGGACAGCCAGGGCTACACAGAGAAACTCTGTCCCACACTGGGTGGGGGAGCAGGGAAGCAGGAATAGTGGGGGAGGGTAAAAGCAGGATGGAATAAGCAGGATGGAATTAGTAGTTAGTTGTGGGGCCTTGACACAACTCCTTTTTCTAATCCACTATTCTCACTGGAATACTGAGCATATATAAGCTTGTTACATTGAATTGACAATAGTTAATTCAAATTGTATAGTTATTCTCAGATATTTGCTTCACCTACATGGTGTGCAATAAACATTAAAACCTGGTTATTTTAAAGAGCAGACAATTTTTCACTTATCTAATAGATGTGTTTTAGTAGCATTTGGTGATAACTTACAGGAGCTTATGCTAAGGCATTTTATTACATAGAAGTTACCATTTTCTTAGCTCTATTTCCAGCTTCACCTTCATAAGACATGAAGGAAAAATGTGATTTTTTTTTTCTATAGTGCTCAGGCCCCATTCATCTGTAAGAGTTGGTGCACAATGCTCTTAGATGTGCTCTATCCCCTTAGATAAATGCTGTTTGCAATTCTTGTTTTACATGCTTCAGTGGGACAGTGAGACTTATGTGAGAATCCATCACACTATCCAATGAATGAACATCCTCTTCTTACACACTGAGTACAGAGTTGTCATGGAGACAGACAGGATGGCTCGGTGGTTAAGGAACTTGCTGCTGGGTCTGATGACCTAGTTAAATCCCTGGGACCCATGAAGTGGACGGAGAAGTGACAGAGATGCTCAAACACTGTAAAAAGTCGTGGCTGGGGAATGTCTCTAAGACTTGATATCACAGTAATGAAATGTCTGGAAACACCATCTTGTGATTTATTCAGTCCTGGATTTAGTTCTGACAAGTTCCTGTTTGAGAAAGAAGTTTGAATGTGTTTGATTTTCTTGATCAGAACAAAGGTGGTTTGCCTTTCTTTCTCCGGTCACTGTGCACGCTGATGAGACCTTTTTGTTTTAGAGCCTGGAAGAAACTGAAGTACAAATAATTTAGATTTTATTTCTGATTTTTCAGGTTGTTTTATGGCAGGGAAAATGTGGCTGTTTTTTCACTGTGTGTTCAGTGGGCAGAGTTTTAGCTCTTTGGAGAACTGACTGTTCCTGACATGCTTTTTAATAGGGTGTCTTAGTTAGGGTTACCATTGCTGTGAAGAAATACCATGACCAAGGCAACTCTTAGAATGACAACATTTAATTGGGGCTGGCCTACAGGTTCTGAGGTTCAGTACATTGTCATTGTGGTGTGGAACAAACCATGGCAGTGTCCAGGTGGACATGGTCCTGGAGGAGGTTCTATATCTGGTTCTAAAGGCAACCAGGAGAAGACTGGTTTCCAGGTAGCTAGAAGGAAGCTCTTTCAAAGCCCATGCCCACAGTAACACAATTCCTTCAACAAGGTCACATTTCCCCACAGTGCCACTCCCTGGGCCAGACATATTCAAACCACATAGAGCACTATCAGTCTAAAGGTCATTATTGAGGTGGACATATGATCAGCTTCGTCATTATATGAGAAAAATATTGATGTCAATTCAGGATTTTAGAGACTTACACACACAGTGGGTTAGGATTTACATTGCTAATAATTGTCTAGCATTTTATATGAATGCAGTTTAAGGTTTAACTTTTAAATTTTATTTATGGATGGATTTATTTTTGTAATAGAATTTATGTAGCCCAGGCTGGCTTAAAGTTGCAATGCTTCCTCAGGCTCCTGAATACATACACAATCCTGAATGCATACACAAACATATGCCCAGCATGGATGTAAGCTTTTGATATTAAGAACACAATCAGTATTTTAAGGGAGCATTTAACTTCCTAAGAGAACATGCTGTCTTGGAGCAGCCACAGCAACGGAAAAGTGAGTTTGCAGGCAGCTTGGCATGTGGATCCAGATCCTCCCGCTCTCTTCACTGTGGCTGGACTTCATGCTTGCTCTCCAGGGGCTTCAGAGGAGTTTTAAAGCACAGCTACATCCTAATGTCTCCTCAGAGCATTATAATAACATTTCCTTAGAAGTGTTTTAATAGCCTGGTCTTTCAAAGTAATGCAGCAGACCTTTCAATATGCAGCTTTAAGAAAACAGACCTTTCTCTCTCTCTCCCTCTCTCTCTCTCTCTCTCTCTCTCTGTGTGTGTGTGTGTGTGTGTGTGTGTGTATGTGTGTCAAACCTCTCTCTGTGGTTTACCCATATCAGCTTAAACATTAAGTCATATTTCCAGGGTCAATCCTATATCTTAACATGGACATATCATCTGATAAGTATTTGGTCCCTTCTGTTATGAAATAAAATGCATCAATGGGGGTGGGGTACCTGGTGAGCCCATGCAAGGTGCCCCCTGAGAAATCATGGCACACAGCAGACCTAGTGTAAGGGGGGTTATCTGGGGGAAGAGAGAGGAATGAGGACCTGGAGACGGGATAGAGGCAGACAGACAGGAGCAGAGCCAGGAGGACAGGTAAGTGGGGACAGAGGAGGAGGAAGAGGAAGGGAGGGAGGGAGGGAGGGAGGGAGGGAGGGAGAGAGAGAGAGAGAGAGAGAGAGAGAGAGAGAGAGAGAGAGAGAACACATGGAAACACAGAGAGAGCTGGGGTGGCAGCATCCTCCTCTTTGCCACCTGCACCTGGCAGGGAAGCAGGGAAGATGACAGATAACTGAAACTGTTGTCAGGTCCCTGGGTGGAGCCTGGGGGAGCCCCTCTTCTCCCCCTGAGATAACACCTCCAGCTTATTTATTTGTAAAATAACACATTCACAGGTCTGAGAGATGGCTCAGAGGGTAAATGTGCTTGCTGTCAACCCTGATGACTTGAGTTTAGTCTCTGGGACCTAAAAAACTGACTCTCAAAAATTGTCCTTCAACCCCCACACTTGCTAGGGCATGTGGGCACCTACCCCCCTTCCCCAGCAAACAAATATACATTTAAACTTTAAGATATGTAGGGGAGACACCGGAAGTTAAGATCTAATCTTCATTAGATATAGAAAAGAACACCCACCCAGGGCTATCACGCCTTTAATCCCAGCACTTGGAAGGCAGAGGCTGGCAGATTTCTGAGTTGAAGGCCAGCCTGGTCTACAAAGTGAGTTCCAGGACAGCCAGGGCTACACAGAGAAACCCTGTCTCGAAAAACAAAAACAAAAGAAGAAGAAGAAGAAGAAGAAGAAGAAGAAGAAGAAGAAGAAGAAGAAGAAGAAGAAGAAGAAGAAGAAGAAAAAGAAGTGACTCCTGGAAGCCTTGCATTAGCATTATGAGTTTAGCATGGGATCAGCAAAGGAAGGTGCATTTGCTGTTTAGAATTGATTTGTAGGCTTCGAGGTTCCCTGGGATGGTGGTGTCAGCTTTCCTCACACTGTCCTGTCTTCTTGAATCTCTATTGACCTAGGTCTCAGTCCATTTGCTCCTCACAGAGCCCACACACAAGGGTCACCGCAGTTTGGAGTGTGCAGAATCCTCACAGCTCTTAGAGAAAAGGGAACGCCTATAAGCAGTTCTGATCATTTTCATGAGGCACATGGAGGAGGCCCAGTTGAATCTCTTCCTCTCCTGGAGATGATCATTGTCACAGAAGGTAGAGGACTATGATTGGCCAGCCCCTGACAGGTGACTATCAGAGCCCAGCAGGAGGAAGCAGATAGATTTAATCCAATCTTATAATCGGTGTCTGAGAGACCCCAGGAGAGCTACTTACCTTCCTGACACACCCCCATTTTCTTATTGGCAATGAGCCTAATGCCAACCTCCAACCTCTTAGAACTGTTGTAAGGGTCACAGAAATTATACACACAGTTCCCCTGGCACACACCATGTTTCTTTAATGTTATCTTTCCCTTGTTTATCTTTCACTGAGCTAATTTCACTTACACAAACTTACCAATTGCATGCTGTAAGCCATAGAATTGAAAGGTAGAAGTTACGGGGAGATGGGACAGCTGGCAAGCTGCTCGACACGTGAACATGGGGACCTGAGCTGTCTGGAGACCATGTAGCAATGCACAATACAACCCCAGTGCTGCAGGCAGAGGAGGAGGATCCTGGAGCTGCTCGCCAGCAGTGCAGCTGAGCTGGTGAGCTCCACACTGCTGGTGAGCTCCAGACCAGGGCCAGAAGCCACCTCAGAAGGAGGTGGACTGCATTTCTAAGGGACGGCCCTGAGGGTGTCCTCTGCTCCATACACATGGCACATGCATGTGGGCCTGTGCACCTGTACGTACACTCCGACGTGTATATATGCGCACACATGTGGAAAAGCTACATGTCCCCAGCTCCTAGGACACTTGCTCTCAGGAGGGATGCAGTTGGATTGATCAGTCCTGGTGAGTTTTCGCTTCTGTGGATCCATCTATTTCTTCCTCAGGAAGTTGCAAGGTGGAAGGAACTACGTTTATTTTTATGATGAGTGGTCTCCTCAGTTAGGAAGTTTTTGGCTGCTGGACACCAGTCTGACACCAGCAGGTTAAAGGATCATTCTCATCTTTTTCTTCCAGAAACTGTTTGGAGTGACCAGAACTGGATAGGCTGTGCATGTCCCTTCAGGACCCAGGTTCCCAGCCTTCATTGTTCTGTTTTTCAGTTCTTAGGTTGATTGTTAAAGAGATAAAGAGGGCCTTGCAGTCCAATATGGTGGCTGCAGCTTGAAGCCATCTTCTGAGTAGAGATTAGAAAAATCAGGCAAAGAGCCAGGTAGCCCTGTCAATTAAGTCTCTTAAGTATTTTTATACAAAGTCTTGAGAATGGAGAGAATTTCCTTTAAGAGTAAGGGTGGGCCTATGGTGGATCATGAACCAGAAATGCAGCCTGAAAGGACACGTAGTAACTCTCAAGTTGGTCTGAGACTCATACTGGCTTGGACCATGGTGCACTCAGAAGTGACCCAGCTCTAAAAAAGCATATTACCTCAATCTCCGTGCAATTACCTCAGTGTCCATATAAGCACACTAGGCAGAGCTCTTTCCTTGGAGCTCTCCCCCTGCCTCAGCATTTTCCTCACATTCTCCTACTAACCCTACACCTGTCTGCTGGCTCCTCTTCTTTGCCTTTCCACTCTTCTTGTGTGAGATGAATGCTGGAAGCCTCCAGCTCAGGGCTGCTTAAGCAGCTGTCAGAAGCTCTAGCTTCTCAAGTTCAGCTCACCAAAATCCAAAGAGGAGAGGGGTGCTGGAGAGATAGTGTGGTGCAGTGGTTAGAAGCACTTCGGCTTACAGAGGAGACTTAGATTCCATTCTCAGCACCCACATGGGGTAGCTTACAACTGCCTGCAACCCCAGCACTTCTCCCATCTTCTCTGGGTACATGCACATGGTGCTTGTGCACGTACCACACACACACACACACACACACACACACACACACTCCACACATACACTCCACATACACACTCCACACACACACACACTCTACACATACACTCCATACACACACTACACACACACACACACACACACACACACACACACACACACGTCCAAAAGCAAATGCTGAGACAGACTCCACTGTGCTCAAACTCACCCCAGCTTCACCTCTGTTTTTAAATCTTGCTCTGTACAGAAGGTTGAAGAAGCATGTAAGAGCTTGGCCCCTTATTAAAATAAATAGAAGAAAATGTACATAACAGCAACTAGAAATGTCTGTTTCAACTGATCAGTTCCGTCAACACCCTCTTCACAATGAAAACCACCTCTACTGTTCCATGAAAAGCAGCAATCCCACCTCTTAGATCACCATGGCTGCTTAAAGGGACAGGAGGCCCAAAAGAGACAAGAGATCTTCAAGAGACAAGACTCAGAGGCAGAGTCTCTCATGAAGGAAATTCAATGGTCTGCCAGAGACAAAATGACAGCTGTGACCCTTTATGGGGGGATGGAGACTGGGAAGAGCTGCAAGTCTGTAGTAGCTCATGGTTCCCCCTGTGGTCCCTCCTTCCTGAAGTTGCTCACCCAAAGTGAGACAGGATGTCCCAACAGATACTTCTTTCTAGGATAGCCAGGGAAGCTGGAGCAAGCTTGTCTGTAACCTTGCAGGAGTCCTGTTTCACAGGTGAGGCACTCCATCACCATCCACGAAGAGTGACTTAAAGAACAAAACCAGGCAGGGGCTGAAGGTCTGCCTCAGCAGCTGAGAGCACTTACCACTCTTGCAGAGGACCAGGGTTTGAGGCTCAGGACCAACATAGTGGTTTACAACAATCTGTAACTCTGTTCTGGAATTCCTATTCCTTCCTCTTCACAGGCACTGCACACACACGGTACACACACATACATGAAGGCAAACCACTCCTACACATGCAATAAAATAAATACCTACAAGAAATGAAACAGGCTAGTTCAGACTAGCTGGCAGAACACTAGCACACAGGAGGCCCTGAGTTAATTCCTGGAACTGGAGAAAACAAAACAAAACAAGAAAAACCCATACTAGAGTGACGGCGCAGTTCTCTAGCTTGTGGGAATTTAGTATCCATTAAGAATGCCTTGCAATCTTCAAAGCCTGGAACATAGGGTAAATGCTCTTCAGAGACACATGGGCTAAAGATGCACTCATAAACACAAAGGTGACTGCGATATTATTAAAGGCAGCTGCAGAGAGATGGAAGATGGAAAGGAAGAGAGGCTGCGTCTGAACTTAGGCAGGATCACATTCATTCAGGCAAGGGGGCAGTTTTACCACTCAGTCTGTGAAGATGGCTAAGGTGCCTACAGAAAAAGATGGGATGTGGCCTCTTACTGGGGTGGAAACGACTTCCCAGCAAGGGAAGCTGGGAAGTGTAGTCTTCCAGCAGGAAGTTATCATTCCAACTCTAAAATGTGAGGCAAGGGTGTTATAGTTGTCTTCTGTTGAACAGGATCTTTATCAGAGGGGCGGAGTCTTAACTTGATGAGCTGCTGCAATATATCAGGTGATTGCTGTCTTGTATTCCTGAAGAGACTTGGAAAATACTTGTTAGAGGGCAGATGTCTTGGCTATGGAGTGAAGCTGAGAAGATTTCCTGGTGAGACCGAGGGATGAGGAGAGATGGAGTGGGCCAATGAGAGAAAGAAGGCATAGAGTTGATTCAAAGTGACAGTGACTGGTCCCATTGCCAACACGCTTCACTGAAATGAACCAGCAGAAGTGGCCGGGAGTACGGAGCAGCAAAGGAGGGGAGAAATAGAGAGCTGATGTAAGAATTGTATCTGGCCTGGGATGAAAGGCACGAAGTTCCCATTTAGCCAAAGTCCTTGTGCAGATGCATCAGGAATAAATGGAGCTGTTGTAGGGCGAGAGCTGTTGCGAGAGTTTGCTTGGAACATTTTATTTGGGTATAGGTGGGGGAAGTTCAGTAAGTAAAACATTTTAAAAATAAGGTAACAACGGAAGTATGAGAATAAAAAGGGAGAAAGTAGTGAGCAGGGAGGAGACAGGGCGGGAGAGAATCACAAGAGACTATCACCTGGCCTGTCTCTTTTGACCCTGTTATAACCCAGTTAAGATTTGTTGGTGTCGAAGCAGTATGCTCACAGAGGAGGGCACAGGTCCTGTCCTCAGCAGCAGTCGTGGCTAATTCGTTTTAATTGTGGATGTTGCAGCAGTCAGAGTCAAGCTGGTCCTGAGGATTTTAAGCTGATCAAACTGGTAAGATAGAGATGTTGACTGATGCTTCAGTCCAGCTGTTTTAGTTCTGAGTCCCCCAAGAGTGGCAAGAAGGGATAAGCTGAATGATCCATAGCCCATCAGTCCCCTTTCAAAGGTCACCCAAACTGCTTTTAGTGGACAAGGGGTATTGATCTCTCTGTGACTGCTTCAAGGCTGACAGAGGGTAGCAAGCAGATAAGAGTGCCCAGAGGAGGGTCCATGCAAGGAATCATGAGAGAACTTAACAGCTGGCAAAGATCCAGAACCCAAGTCAGGAGGTGATGACTGCACAGCTCTTGGGGAAATGTAAGAGCAAAGCTACATGGAAAAAGCTTGTCCATCAAGATCAACATGAGTTCTGTAGAAGCATCAGGTAACTGCAGTTAGCTATTTGTTACACCAGACTCCTGCCTAAGGGACAAGCACCTGAGAGCTTTGTATATCACCCAAGGAGTGAGTCTGTACACAGTCTCTAAGGATGGATGGCCCTTGTTAACAAGTATGATGAACTTCTTATATTTGTTTCAAATATTAACAATATCAGGTATTATTTAACTAAGAAAAACAGAGCATTTCAAATAAAACACAATTTTTGGTTAAAAACAATTTGCTAAGTTAAAATTTGTAAATGGATTATTACCTTAAGTGATCATATCTAATATTTTGAAAACATGGCTTAATATATATTTGTTAACATCAACCTGTTATACCTGTATTCTAATATTATATAATAAATATCAAGCTGCATGAAGAGACAATTTAATTCTAAGTTGTATTCCTCATAGATAAGTGATTTTCAATTTGTAATTTAAAAAGTATACTTCCACAGTGACTGCCTTGCCCAGACTAAAATTTTACAAAATTTTCTAAAATTAACCAGATTAACAGAACCTTTACAAAGTTCTCTACATTTCATTCCATTTACTCAACCAACAGATAAAAGGTGAAAGCAGTCAGCCGTGTCAAATCTGTAGAAACTAATGTACCTGTAAGAGACTGAGTTGACAAAGAAGGTTCAAGCTGACTCCTTAATCCTTTTGTCAATGGACAAATCTCTAGGTCACCACATACTGATAGCAGTAAGCATATTTTGTGATATCACCTTATTTAAAATAGATTGGATGTTTAGAGGCATAATTTGTAAAGTAAGATAACCACATTAAATGAGCTTTAACCAATATTGACTTTTGGAATTTCTTAGAAAACACGCACAAAAAGCCTTGGCTGCATATTCCTGTAGTTTCACAGCGAGTCTAAGGCTGACGTTGGGCTCTCTATGTCGGTAGAGATTGAATTATCTTTGCAAAGAGCCATAAGTAGCCCAGGCTGGAGAGACTCTCCTTCATCTAAGTCATCCTCTCCTGAAGGATCTGGGGACATCACTTAATAAAACCATTTGTTGACTCTCAGATGGAAAACCAACTGTCAAAAACATGGCTTGGGGGCTGGTGAGATGGCTCAGCGGGTAAGAGCGCCCGACTGCTCTTCTGAAGGTCCTGAGTTCAAATCCCAGCAACCACATGGTGGATTACAAACATCCGTAAGGAGATCTGACTCCCTCTTCTGGAGTGTCTGAAGACAGCTACAGTGTACTTACACATAATAAATAAATCTTTAAAAAAATGGCTTGGATATCCTGAGTAACTTTTCTAAGCTGCGAGTTTGAGGACAGAGTGTCTGGAAGCCTTCATTAACAAGCAGTCACGGTATATATCCTGGAATTAGCTTTTGCCAAGAGGAAGAATTGTATGCCAAGGGGTAAGAGCATGCAGGTCTCGAATCAGTAGGGTGGTTGGCTTAGGTACTAGGTTCCCCTGTTCACAGCATCCCCATACATCAGTTTTGAAGACATTGAGGGCAGAGTAATTGCTATTTGCATCTCTGTTGTTTGAGACAGAGTGTGGGTGAAGACTGAAATCTTCCACTGGGCATGGGAATCTATCCTATCAGGTGAGGAGTAATTCATCTTTACCCTACGATGTTTTTCTTTGCTTGTTTTGTCTGCTTTTTCCTTGTTTGGCTGCATAGCTAAGGCTTGTCAGGGCTTCACAGCCATTGCTGCCAGCTCTATGCTGCTGGGGGCAGAAGCAGCAGACTTCAGCCAGGCCTTGTTTCCCATGCATTGCTCTTCCCTGTAATAAGGCTGAATGTAGCTTACTCTTGGGAGACGATTTGTGTTACACCCAAGGGAATTTCTAGGGCGTGTCCTGCCATGCAAGTGTATGGTAATTTTAACCCATTTATTCAGTCATTCAGTTTTCATAGCTAATTTTTTCCCACTTTTTATTAGACATTTTCTTCATTTACATTTCAAATGTTATCCCGAAAGTCCCTTAAACCCTCCCACATTCCCCGCCCTGCATCCCTACCCACCCACTCCCGCATCTTGGCCCTGGCGTTCCCCTTTACTGGGGCATATAAAGTTTGCATGACCAAGGGGCCTCTCTTCCCAATAATGGCCAGTTAGGTCATCTTCTGCTACATATGCAGCTAGAGACATGAGCTCTGGGGGTACTAGTTAGTTCATATTGTTCTTCCACCTATAGGGGTGAAGACCCCTTCAGCTCTTTGGGTACTTTCTCTAGCTCCTCCCTTGGGAACCCTGTGTTCCATCTAATAGCTGACTGTGAGCATCCACTTCTGTGTTTGCTAGGCAAATTTTTAATATCACTTTACACTGAGCAAACTTGAAGTTTACTTGTTTTGAGTTACTTGTTTTAGGCCTAATTTTGACAACACATACAGAATACTGTATGATGGAGAGATGAAAACTAGTCTCTTTGTCCATGCTTGCCCCTGTAAATGAATTACATTACACTGTTCTTGGTCATTGACTTGTATAGCTTGGCTATCTTCAACACTTTATGAGTTGGCACCTTCTATAAAATTTAGATTTTACAATTTTATCCCCTCTAAGTTTGAGCCTTAAAAAACATAATTCTTGAATTAAAGATCTTTTGTAACATATTTTTACCAAACTCCAGTTTTCCTGTAGTTTCCTGGAGTTTACAAAACTCCAGTTATGTAAAAATATGACTAAGTCTCTCCAAATTGCTGAAGCTTAACAAATAGTACACAAATATCACAGTTTTTCTGTGAGCCCGTTTTAAACCAAAGCACCTTAGAAGCTTAGTGTTGCTGCCTTCATCTAAAAACAGGGATAGGATGAGAAGCAGAGGGTACCATGCCATCTCCCTAACCAAGATGGCAGAAAGGTCGTGTGGCACGTTTCCATCCTGATGAGGTCACCAGCCAAGATGGCGGTAAGCCACATGGGACTGCAAGGGCTCCATCAGGCACACACAGCTTTCCTAAGAGCTGAATCCACTACATAGTATGCTGTAGCAACTTAAGATGATTTAGACATTGACTTTTTACTATTAACTCTGTTTTCTATTATTATATGATGTAAGCTAACTTTTCTGTTTGGAATTTGTACCCTTTAAAAACCATACTTACAGATTCTGATACAGCCTTTTAAAAAATCACACGTATGTATTTTGATATACTACGTGATTTTAGAATGTTAAAGATACAAATGGGATTTTTCAGGCTTGGAGGGCAGAAGTTGTAGGCCCAAAACAGGAATCAGAAGACTTTTGTTCTATCTCAGTTAGGAATAGATACATTTGTAGGCCAAACAGCAGGCATTGTGGCTCTGACTGTGGTTGTAACCCAGGGCCTTGAGAAAGATTAAAGTGAACTGTGAGTTCTGTGGAGAAAGACCTTGGACCACAGTACCATTCCATCTTGTGGAATTCTCTAAATCAGTTTAGATAATTAAGAATCAAAGGTTCCTGGTTTGAGTAACAGCAGCCATTTGTCCAGTATATACTGAGGCCAAATTTGTACTGAAAGGTTGAGGAGACTTCTCGGTTCCAATTCTATTGAAAATTTAGAATGGCAATACATACATACATACATACATACATACATACATACATACATACATATGGGTGAAATCAAGCCACCTGGAGCTCCCCCAAGTCTTGGGTTTGCTCAAGCAGGCCTGGAAAGTAGGGGGTGTGTCTCCACTCCTCCAATTCCAGGGAATGTCCTGCTTCTTAAGATTGCAGGGTCAGTGAAGGGTCTCAGTTTTCTGCTGTGGACCAATCTTAGCCAGTGGAAAGTTTTTGGAATCGTAGACTGAGTGAGGCTAGTACAGATGGTGCTCCAGTGACTTCCAGACATGATTGTAGTGATTCTGAGTCAGGTGTAATGGATTACCTTGTCCAGGTGTTTTGCAATGTTATACAATGTGTGTGTGTATGTGTGTGTGTGTGTGTGTGTGTACATGTTGGATGGGAGTCGGATGGGGATAGGAAACACCTGGAACCCTATGTGCTGTGCCTCAGGCAAGTCATATCAGCAACTTGTTTGGGGGCAGTTGATAAAGCTGTGTTTCCATGAAGGAGGAGGGGAAGGGATGAGAGTGTCAGCCCAAAAATGTTGGACATGGGGAGTTCAGATCAAATTGGATAAATTTTTGTTTTAGATTAGGTGACACCCATTCCCCCAGGCCTTGTAGAGATCCCAAGACTATGGAAATGATGTCCCATTCAATAGTTTGGGATCGAATGGTTTATATGGGGTTGGTAACTTCAGATCAAGTGTCTCTGTGTCTTTGTATCAAAGTTTCCTCTCAAACAAAGACTAGCTAGTCTTTGTTCAGGAGTAGAACTAACTGAGGAGGCCTCGACTCAGCAGTGGAAGCCCAGAGGATCCTGGACCCAGATTAGGCAGTAACTGGGGACGGGTATTCTGGGAGTCCGAAGAAATGATGTTTCCAGACAGATGGGGCAGAGAAGCAGTCCCCGGATGTCCAGGAAAGACCAGAGCTATCGGACTGGGGACCCAACTCCTCTTGGAGTTGGCACCAGTTGGTTAAATGAGCCAATTTAATTCAAGCCAGATTTCAAAAATATATATGTAAACACAGGTTTATTGGGAAACTGCTCTCAGATGAATGAATTTACTGACCCCAAGGAAGGAGGCCAGGAAATTTGCCATGTGACAGGAGAGAGAGGACACGGGAAAAGAAAGAAAGTGTGCATGCAGAGAGAGAATGATAGGAGAGAGAATCCAAAATTTCTAGATTATATAGGGAAGAGCCTCTGGGGGAAGGCCAGCCATACTCCTGGGCTGGAAAGTTCACAGTTGGGGGCAGGGTATACCAGGTAGGGACTGAGGGATGCTGGGAGAATCTGGAGGTCAGGTCAGCTTTGGTCTGTGAAATACGCTCCTCAGTCTCTTGTTTCAGGGTCTGAAGCTAAACAATGACAAAGAATTATGGAGAAAGGCAGTGAAAGGAATTCTCTTGGACAGTTAAGGAAGCCTGCTGATTCCATAGACGAGCCACTGTGCTGGCTGATTTGGGTCAACTTCACAAAACTAGAGTCACCAGGTAAAAGAGAACATCCATTGAGCACTGACCTGTGAGCATGCCTATGGAGCATTTTCTTGATTAATTATTGATAAAGGAGGGTCCAACCCACTGTGGTTGGTACTATCCTGAGCGGGTGGCTGAAGCTGTATAAAAATCAAGCTGAATGAGCCAAGGGGAGTAACACAAAGGCATCCGATGACGATGGACTATAAACCCTAAGCAAAACCTTCACTTCCTCGAATCCAAACCCTTTCATTCTGAGTGTGCATCGCTGTGACAGGAAGCAAACTAGGGCAGCTGGGATTTGGTGAATAGGTAGGAAATAACTAGTTGAAGGGGGTTGTGGGTAAATAGCATTCCAGTAATTCCACGCATTCCAGGAAGAAAAAATACTCCCAAGGAGAGCCAGCATGATGGGGCCTGGGAAAACAGTATTTACTAAGGTTGTGCCCCAGAGAGCAGGAGGAGCCACATGAAAGGAGACAGGGGCTCCAGTCTTCCTTTAGAAGAAAAAATAAGTGTGTGTGTGTGTGTGTGTGTGTGTGTGTGTGTGTGTGTTGAGTGTCTTTCTATTTTTCTCCACTATACTTTTGAGACACGGTCTCTTACTGAGCCAAGAGCTCTCTGGCTTGGGTGGGGTGCCTGGCCAGTGAGCTCCAGGGGTCTGCTTGCTTCTGCCCTATGCACGCTGTTGTTGCAGATTTGTATCACGGTGCCTGGTTTTTACATGGGTGCTGGGGACCTGAACGCAATTCCACTGTGCTTGCATGGCAGGCATGTACAAACTGAGCCATCATCTCCTTAACCCATCCGCTCTTCCTTTAAGGACAATGACAAGCCACTGAGGTTTTAAAGTTTGTGTATATGTGTATGTATGTGTTTTATGTCTGTGTACTGGAAAAGAATAATCTTGGTGTTGCACAAAGGAACACATGAACAAAGTAAAGGTAACTTAGCAAGGCTACTTCTTTGCCCACAAAGTGTGTAAGCACACTCCCAATCAATTAGAGATAGTAATAGCACACATACTCTAGTCACCATCTTTTGTCTTTTATCCCCAATGCAGGGGGACTTTGCACATTCCTTACTGGACTGAACTTCTCTCTCCTTCTGAATAGCTAATTTAGAAAGGAGTGGCAGAGGCAGAAAGTAAATTAAGAAATAGCTATGTTTAATGTTTAATGTTTAAGCTTTCCAGAATTGCAGGAAGTCACAAAGGCTTATTTGACAAAGGACTTCAACAGCAAGGACCCTGAAGAAGAGGAAGACAGACACACAGCCATTAAACCCGTTTGTAAGAAAAAAAATCTCTTACACATACATGTGCTCCTGTATGTGTGTGCACATATGTGTGTGTGTACATGTGTGTATGGATGAATGTACGTGTGTGTGTGTGTGTGTGTGTGCACACGTGGACACCAGAGGTGGATGTTTGGCATCTTCCTCCATCTTTTTCCATTTTAGTATTTGAGATAGAGTCTTTATTGAAACTGGAACTCATTGATTAGCTAGCCTACGATCTATCGAGCCCCCAGTTGCTGTCTCACTGGGGTTACCGGTGCTTGCTACAACGTCTGACTTTTTGACAGATCGCTGTTCTGAGGTGGTCAATTTCATTTTCAGTATGGAAGTGGTTATATTAGATTTTTTTCCCCTTCAGAGGCTTGGTCAGTGAGATTTGTTCCTGGTTTGGTCTTGTAAGACTCTGGTGAGCTTTAACTTACTGGAGACTCCCGAGTGAACAACTCGGAGCCGGGGATCAATGAAAAAGCAAGAGGAATTTTATTGTTCCAGCATGCTGGGGTCGCCCAGCACACGAAGGAGAGAGATCCCACGCAGCCCTTTTGGCTAGTTTTTAAACAGTCTTCAGAGTAGCAGCCATTAGGCACAAATGTGGTTGACAGTGTGACTTTTAAACTGATTGCTCTTTAGGTAATGAGGTGTCAAGGACTTTCCTTGTCTGTAGGTGGTCTTGAAATGTGTCCACGTGCTCTGGGCCGACCCCACCCACAGGTGGCCTTTGGTGGGTCCCCCCACCCCTGTGGTCTGATGAGTGTAATTAGCCCCTCCGTTCCTGAGGAGAGGGGTGCCTGTGTGCTCTATGGCCTTTCTCTTCCAGGAGGGGAGGGGTCTGGTGGAATTTTCCAAAGTTCCTGAGCTGACATATTTGGAATCTATTCTTGAGTTCTTCACTCTGGGATGTAGGCAAAGTGTGCCCCTAAGACTCATGTTGCAAGCTCTAGTGAGAGATGCTTAGGTGGTATTCCTCTTTTCTTTTGAGAATTGTTATGTAAATGACCATGATACCATGGACTCAAATAGCAGGTAAAAGCAAAGAGTGTTTCATTCTGCAGAAGTCCAGAAGGCTGGGGTCTCTCATTCCAAGATGGAGACAACCAAGTGAGCTCGAAGGCCCGATTTAAAGCACATTAGGGAGGCCTGGAGAGATGGCTCAGCAGTTAAGAGACTGACTGCTCTTCCAGAGGTGCTGAGCTCAATTCTCAGCAACCACATGTGGCTCACAACCATCTGAATGGGATCTGATGCCCCCTTCTGGTGTGTCTGAAGACAGCTACAGTGTACTCATATCCATAAAGTAAATAAATAAAAATCTTTTAAAAAAATCTTAAAAAAACAAAAAGCACGTTAGGGGAATTCTTGTTCCATCTCTAGAGACATTCCAGAATTATTACCAGGGTATGGGGGATGGAAACTGCTGCTGACCCATTGCCCTTACTTCAGGCCAGGCAGAGGGGCAGCTTTGATTGGCAGGATAGTTTCTGACTAGCTGCCTGAAGCCTGGTTTTGTTTTGTTTCTTTTGTTTTCTTTTGTTTTGCTAGTAACTGACTTGCCTGGGCTTTCCTGGGCTTTCCTGGGCTTGCCCAGTTCTTAGACCTAGTCTCCTGAACTGCCGATTTGAAGCCTGTCATAGAGTCAGCCTTCTCAGATCCCTTCACTTAACAGAATATGTAAAGTAAAGGACTGAGTTGTATGTCGTTAAACATGCCTCTTCAAACAGTGCTTATTGTTAGTCCTTCTGTGGTGGTTTGAACCTGCTTGACCCATGGGAAGTGCTACTATTAATATGCGTTGGAAGAAGTACAGCAATAAAACCCCAGCCAAGACACTTTCTCTATACAGAACATTACCCAAATGTTACAAACACAAAGAGTATGAGGGACAGGCAGCAAAATCATGACACGTGAGGAAGAGTAACAGAGCTGGGGATGCAGGCAGCATGTGGGGAAGTGTAACAGACTTGAGTTTTAGGGTTTTTGCATAAGTCTTACAGTCAATTCTAAGTGATCTGCGGTTGTGCTCCCCCCCCCCCCCCCAGCAAACTCCAGATACGCTCAGCTATTGATGGCCCTGGATTGAAAGGACTGTGGCAGAAGAGTCATCTGGCTGATTAGGGGCCAAGGAATAACATAAAAACCATGCCACAAAACCAACCTCATGCAAGAGATTTTTCTGGGGGAGGGGAGGACACAAAATGGCTGCTTCTGAGCTGGGATAAAATAGCGGCAGGCAGGCCACGATGGTAGGCTTTGCAAGGAGCATTATGTAGGGGAAGTATGGCAATAGTGGAAAGGTGTCTCCCTGGGCATTAGTGAAGGTGGTACGCCCAATGGTGCTGATGTAGAAACAAACAAGGCAAGAACGGGGAAGTTATGTGCACCAGGGGAACTGACAGCAAAGGAGGTGCTGGCACCTCCTCCAACAAGGCAGGCTCCCGTGCGATGTGCTCAGCGAGTCCCTCCCACTCTGTGGACGCATTTACACTTATCTTTTTAATGGTTGTGAATAGTTATCACCAGAAGGTTGTGGAGATTATTTTACATAGAGACTAGAGATAAGAATGAGGAAAAGAAAAAAAGAAAAAAGCAATTCCAAGGAAAAAAGAATACAAACAACTGAAGACAATCTTAAGATAACTTCAGGATAGTATTATAGAAAATTAAGAGAGGCTCTCTCACTCTTTGAACCAAAATATTGCACTGGTGATACAAAGGAGACTCTGAGAAAACAGAAATCATTGGAAGTTAACGCTCTGAGACAATGAATAACAATGAAGGGTTTGAGAACTTGTCTCTAACAAAACAAAGCGAATAAAAATCTCAGGAAGTAGAATAGAAATACTCCAGGATAAGGAGACAAAAAATACAGCAGTGGGGGAGGGTCATTCTAACTGGTTGCCAACTAGTGGAGATTCCAAAGACAGCATGGAAGGACTGGAATCAGAGTAGGGAGGGTCAGGAAGGCGGCTCCATGGGTAAGAACACTTGTTATGTAAGTGTGAGGACCAGAGTTTGAGTCCCCAGCATGCTGTCCTGCTGTAACCACAGTACTGGGGTGGGGTAGGGTGGAGTCAGGTGGATTCTGAAAGCTGGCTGACCTGTTAGGGATGAGAAGGCCTGTCTCAAGGCAGTCATGCAGACACTGATGGAGGAAGACCTTTGATGTCCTAGTCTAGCCTCTTCAGCCTTGTGCACAACCATACTTTTTTTTCTTGTTGTTGCTTTTGTTTTTCGAGACAGGGTTTCTCTGTGAAGCCCTGGCTGTCCTGGAACTCACTCTGTAGACCAGGCTGGCCTTGAACTCAGAAATCCGCCTGCCTCTGCCTCCCAAGTGCTGGGATTAAAGGCATGAGCCACCACTACCTGGCCATAACCATATATTTAAGCACCTATACACATACACACTCACACACACACAAACATATACACACATATATACACACACACACATACAAAAACACTCACACAGAGACACACACAGATGCACACACACACACACACACACAGAGAGAGAGAGAGAGAGAGAGAGAGAGAGAGAGAGAGAGAGAGAGAGAGACCCAAAGATGGGAAGAGAAAAGACCACTGACCCAAATCTTCATGGCCAAATTAATTAAAGCAAGCTTCTCTCTCTCTCTCTCTCTCTCTCTCTCTCTCTCTCTCTCTCTCTCTCTCTGTGTGTGTGTGTGTGTGTGTGTGTGTGTGTGTACACATGAGCTGCCTCTGCCTAAGATGGAATTGGAGAGGTGAGCATTGGCTGTATGACTTTTATAGCTCAGGGATAGGGGGGTTGCAAATGGGGAATTTGGTGTGCAGAATAGGTGGGGCTGTCATAGCAGAACATAAGCATAGCAGGTTAGTCCTGACTGTAGGTTATTTCTTAGCAGTCGTGAAATGAGCCAGTGTAAGCCAAAGGAGATTATATTAAAAGCAGGTTTATTGGGAAGATGCTCTTAGGCAGGTGAATTTACTGGCCCCAGGAGCCAAGGCCAGAAAGGTCCCCATGGGGAGAAGAAAGAAAGAAAGGGCATGCAGTCAGAGAGAGTGAAGAGGTTAGCTCAGCTGTTAGAAAATTCCACCGGACCCCCTATCTCCCAAGAGACAGGTTAGAGAGCACGTAGGCCAGAGGGAGAGGCCGAGCAAGCCCTTGCTATCTCATTCCCTAAAAGGACCAATCAGTTTAAAGGGTGCACTGTTCCGACAATCATATTTTGCTTAGTTGCTGATGCTCTATTCTGCCCCTGGAAACCATATAAAAACTCACCATACAGGCTATCAGGGGTCACTGCCTCTCCTTCGGGGTCTGGGACAACCCCAGTACATTGGAACAATAAATTTCTCTTATTCTTTTGCATCACTTCCAGCTCCATGGGCTTCACTCAGGGGGTCCCCAGTAAACTAAGGCTCACCAGAGTCTTACAAGAGAAGAGGAGAAGGAAAGAGAGAGAGAGAGAGAGACAGACAGACAGAGAGAGACAGAGACAGAGAGACAGAGACAGAGAGAGAGAGAGAGACAGAGAGAGAGAGAGAGAGAGAGAGAGAGAGAGAGAGAGAGAGAGGGCAAAATGTCTGGATTATATAGGGAGGAGCCTCTGAGGGAAGGGCAACCCAGCGTTTGGGCTGGAAAGTTCAAGGTTGGGGGCAAGTACACCAGGTAGTGACTGAGGGATGCTGGGAGAACCTAGGGGCCAGGTGCTTTGATAGGTAAAATATGCACCTCATTCCCTTGTCCTGGTCCAAAACCAAACTCTAACAAACTAACAACCTTCTGAAACAAAGGCATGGTCACAAGATGGGTATAACAAGGTAGTCATGACAACAGGTAGTCATAATTAGGTAGTAATAGGAGCTCATGTAACCTTTTAAAACAGAGGTAGGGTTGCAAGATGGTTATATACAACGTTTTGACATGAAGACGTGTGTTATGGTTTACATGTGCTTGGCCCAGGGAGTGGTACTATTTGGAGGTGTGGTCTTGTTGGAGTAGGTATGACCTTGTTGGAGTAGGTGTGTCATTGTGGGAGTGGACTTTAATACCCTAGTCCTAGCTTCCTGGAGGTCAGTATTCTGCTAACAGTCTTGAGATGAAGATGTAGAACTCTCAGTTTCTCCTGCACCATTCCTGCCTTAATGCTGCCATGTTCCTGCCTTGATGATAATGGACTGAACCTGTAAGCCAGCCCCAACTAAATGTTGTCCTTGTAAGACTTGCCTTGGTCATGGTGTCTGTTCACAGCATTGAAATCATAACTAAGACATTATGGTTACCGTTTCCTGGAACAGGCAGAGCCATTTGTAGTTAAGGTTACAGGTAAAGCATAGCCCAGTCCTTGAGAAACAGAGGTTTCATCATAACCAGGAATGAGCCTAGTTTGTCTTTACTCTAAGATGGCTTTCAAGTCCAAGATGGAGGCAGGCTGGTTCTTGACCCAGATTAGATCCAATGGGTATGACAAGAACTCATGACCTTATGTCATCATGAAATTTTATACCACAGTGAAGAAAGTCTTCTGAGCTGCTGGAAAGAAAGAAATCAGTTTTCCAAGCAGTACAAGACTTCTCCTCGGCGGGAGCCCTGGAGTCTGAACGGCAGCGGATCACCGCCTGCAGCAGATTACTGCCTCTAGCATTTGGGGGGCAATTGTTTTGGTTAGAATTCTGTATTCCACATTCTTCAGAAAACCAGCAAATGCAAAGCAGTAGTAAAGACATTTTCATTTTTCACACTTTGCAATGACGTGCATTGCACATTGTCTTGTGATACAGAAGACGTTGGCACTCAAGTGTACACTGCACTCTGGCCACCCCTCCAGTCCTCCTCTCTCCTACCTGCCCTGCTCTTAGTCCTCACTGTTCATCTAGACAGTTTGCTTTTATGTGCATGTCATGTACCTGTATGACTTTACATATCTGTATGAAATCTAAATAGTATATACTGTTCTGGGTCTGGCTTAATTCTCATTATTATGTCATCTCCCATTGCACCCATTTTCCTGTAAAATACATGCCTCCTTTCTTTTATAAGACTGGAAATAATTCCATACCACATTGTCAGTAATGAAGACATATTCAAAGCTGCTTGGCTGAAAGCATTTACTTCCCACAGATCTTCCTGAGTTCAAGGGCCATGTAGACAACCCTGTCTCAACAACAAAACAAAATAAAATAAAAACAAAGTAAACAAACAAGTCCCAAAGGAGTGTAGATCCTGCTTCAATACAAGTTCTTATTTCTGTGTAGCTCAGGCTACCTTTGAACTTATGACCCACCCCTAGCCTGTGAGTTCTGGGAGAAGCAATGGCCTATTTGATGTATACATCAGGCTCCTGGGATTTGGATGAAATGCTCTCAGAAGAATGTTTTCAAGGAAAACAAACAAAAACTATGTAAAACGGTATCTGTAGCAAGAGGAATTTGAGTCTTAGGGGAATTTTCAGGATACAGAAAGCTATGTGACAGTGAATGAAAAACAAGGCAAGGACGGATGGGGAGTGCATAATGAAAGCAACCCAGGGCCATGGGGTGTCGGGGTGTCGTTCACAGGGAGAGAGTGTTTTCCCAGGCTGTGCTCAGTACATACCCAGGTTATGATTCATCAGTTGATGCTCACGAGAAGTAGCTGCGGATGCTGGTTTTGTTTCATACATACTGAAAATCACACTCAGGTTCATGGGGCTAGTGCCCCTTGGAGGCTAGATTTGCACCAAGGCTGTCTGGGTTCATGGTTACTGCAACGAGAATGCTATACTGGAGCAGCCATCCTAAGGCAATATTCCTGTGTAGACGTGAGATGCAGTGGGGGAAAGGTAAGAAGTCTCACAGCCAAATAATGCTCTCTCTCAAAGTAGGAAATGACAATGTCCAGATACAAAGGGAAATACAAGATAAGATAGAATTTATTAAAAATATGGACTTGGAAGTAGAGTTGCCTGTGGTAAGGCTTGGTATAGACTACATTTGCATTTTTCCTCTGTGTGTGCGCGCGCGCGCGCTCGTGCCTGAGTGTGTGTTTGTGGTATGCATGGCCCCCATGTTAGATATCTTTCTCTGGCATTCTGCATCGTTTTTGTTTGTGTGTTTGTTGTTTTGAGACCTGGTTTCCGAGCTTGAGCTCACTGATTTGTGTAGGCTCGCTGTCCCAGGATCTCCAGGGGGCACTCCTGTCTCCATTTCCTTAGCACGAGGATTACAGGTCCATACTACCATGCCCAGCTTTTAAGTGGGTGCTAGGGATCTGAATTCAGATGCCTCTGCTTGCCTGACAAGCACTTTGTCAACTGGGTCATTTATAAAAATGCACAAGTGCATAAGCATTAGTTTGATTAATATGGTAATTAAATAAAAATGAAAAAACCTTGTGCTGGGCAGAGGCAGTTTGCTCCCTGCTTAATTTCAGGACTGTGGCTATGAGACTTGGCTGCTCAGGAAAGATCTAGAAGGCATGTTGTAGAATGCTTCGTTTATTGCAAAAAATAAACCTAAAATATGCTGACATGCCTTGAATATCTAGTGTTTATGGATTATTTTAAGGGAAGGAAAGTGTCTTCGTGACTTGAGTTTGTAGATTTGATTGGACAATTAAGAATCAAGGTTGTGGGTCCATCCACACTTTAGAGCTGTGTCAGGCATTATGAGTTCATAAGCAGAGAAGACCCTGGGGTTAGATTCATCTCTGATGAGTATTTGGTTATTGTCTTCTTCTTCTTCAGCTACTGGGGGCAGGGGAAAGTCATTGTTAATCAATACAAGGAATGAAACAAACTGCCTTTCTTTTGACTTTCTGGAAGCAAGGAGAGAGGATGCTCAGACCTCAGGGTCATTCTTGACTTTGCTCTGTTCCCTGTGACATTATTCAACATGGCCCGCTGAACAGTCTGAAACTGAGCCACGCCCTCAGCTTGGATGGAACCCAAAGCTGAATCTGGAAGGAATTCTACAGCCCAGCACCACTGCACCGTGTTGAGGAAGAGAGTTCTGCTGCGGAAAGGGATGCCTGTTTAAGAATAGGGTTCAACTTAACCCTGTGATGTCTGGATCATATTTGATTGATAATTTTACAACTACTACCACCACTACTACTACCACTACTATATAGATGCTGATTTCTTTACTGCCTAGTATAAAGAAAAATGATTCTGGGATGACTGAGGAAGTTTGAATCTCCTGTATTCAGCAGTATACTCTGTGGAGGATACTTTGTGGCCATGTGAAGCCTAAGCATTTGACTCTTTGGAATGGAAGTGGAGGTGCTGAGGGGGATGAGCTACTTTGTCTTGTTGAGAGATGCTACAATTTGTATCACTTTATGATAGAGCAAGAGACTCACATCTCAGTCTCAGAGCTTCTTTAACTGTCCAATGGATATGACAAGAACTCATGTCTCAGAGGGAGATCTGAACTGAAGCATGATAACAATAAATAAATTAAAAGACCCCTTTATTTCTTCTGTTCTTAAAGGTGCTTTTCTCTAACTTGCTGAGCCTGTACAAGAGACCAGAGCCTTCTATCTGTGAGAATGTGATAATAAATAAACAGATAAATAAACGCGAAGGTGTCAGCCCTTGTCCTTGTCTCTTTGAGCCTGTCATTTTAAATAAGCTTTCTTTTTGGTTTTTGTTGCTCTCAGACACAGGTCTTGCTAAAGTAGTGCCTTTCTGTTGGACAACTGGATGGACAAAGTTAGAATAGGGAGCCAAGGAATGATCTGGGAGTCCGAATGTGATGTGGACAAACCGGTACAGGTGTTCTGGGCACCATATTGCAGAGCCAAACCCACAAATCTCTTGGAACATTTTCCTTCAGCCTTTTCTATCACTCAAACGTGTCCCACATCTGGGACCCTCAGGTCCTAGCATGTTCTCAGACACTTGGTCATAAGGTTTATAAAGTAAGCAGGCAGCCTAGAGCTCCTTGAAGCACATGGTGGTGTATAGTTTGAGAACCATCCGTTTAGTGTGACACATGCCACTCTCAGTGTGTCCTTGGGATAGCACAAGTTGCTGGAGCTCCAGTCCCTTACTGACCACTATGACGTGTGTCCATGGACTTGTGTTTCCAGAGCCCACACATAGGCCCTTTTCTGGGCAGAAGGAAATCCTCAAAGGCTTCCCCTTTGATGAGCTGGATTCTTTTCCCTACCCAACCCAGACAAGAGTGCTCAAATCCTATGGGGGTGAGGTTCCTTGAAGTTCAGTGACCAATCCTAAGAGGAACCAAGCAATGGGCTACTTAGGTCTGCCCAGGCTGCAGACCTGCTGTGGCACAATTGGCTTGCCTTCACCTGTCTCTGCCATCTGCAAGAACAGGTAAGAACCAGCTGTAACGCTTATTGTTTCAGGCCAGTCCTAAAATGAATGCTTATAGGAAGTTGTCAAAGTGAGCCTAGCATTAGGCTAGGAAGGTCAGTTGGGGGTGGTTAAAATAAAGTCATTTGCTTGGTGTCCTACAGAATAATGGTGCTCTTAAGCGAGACGTGAAAACGCAAATGTTGCTGGCTGCTGACAGCGACTCTACCATTAACCTTTCATGTGAAGTCATTGGAAGAGATAAATTATCTTTCCTGGGTAGAAATTCTTTCTGAGAAGGTGGGTGGTAGCATGGATCTATTTTTATTTAAAAGGCTGGCAAAATTCAGTAAAAAGGTTCTGTTTGCCATCAAGTCTTTTCTTGTCTTTGATGGGTGGGATAATTGGAGGCAGAGGTATCAGTAGCTTGCCCTGTCACGGTGACATGTCACTGGGTGGGCTCTGTGATGCTTAGGTAAGTTTGCAATTATCCTCATCTTTATTTTCTCACTTCCCTAAATATGATTTAATGAGTCACAGTGTAATAGGATTTCCTTAAATTCTGGCAGATTGCTTTATGTGCTTGTGTGCGCAAAGGGAAAGTAATCCTATTTATTAATTATGCTCTGCAGTTAATATTCACTTAGAGCTGTCAAATGATCAGCTGTAGGAGGCGTGTGATCAGGATGTACAAACAGCAGCCGTTGTTGCTATAGATAGGGCCGTTGCCGGTATGCCCAGAATCTCTGAGGAAATACAGAGGGTACTTTCTCAAGTGTTATTTAATGAAAAATAAGCTCTGAGCAGCAGGGTTGACTGAATTCCCTTTGTGGAGAACGAAGGCTGTCCAACACTGACCGACTGCCCGAAGAGTGGGTTCCACACACAGGTATAGACTGTTCCAGAAGAGGAAGGGTTGGTCTACTCTCTTTTGTCATCTCACTCTGGTAGGGACTACTGCTGTGGGGCCATGGAAAGGTCTATGCCTGCCTGCCTCTTGATGTCATTCCCTGTAAGGTGGGAAGCACAATGGCTGCCCAACTCATTTCTCTCGGCTCCAGTTTTGGGGCTAGAAAGGGAACAGAGAGCAGGACGATGGGAGCTTTGCAGTATCTGATCTAAGCCTGTGCTCAGTGTTGTTGGTGACAGAAAACATGACAGGTAGTTCAGGTAGAGTAGGTTTTACGGCAAGGATCCAACAGAAAACCTCCTATAGGTAGGTCTTGCTTCAGGCAAAAATGCTACGAGGCAGCTAGACTTCTGGGGAAAAGGGACAGGAGATGACTAGAAACAATGCTGCTGTCTGCACCGGCTAGACTTGTCTTTTTTCCACTCTCTGGCTCCTTTCCCTAGCCAGCTTCCTCCAGTAGATCCAATATGGCCTCCAGACTTGCATGTCTTTGACCCATGTGGTCTAGCCTTCTCTACTGTTTAGAGATGCCAAGACTCACCTGCCTTCATTGACTAAATACTGAAGAGTGCCTACTGCGTTTGGGCACTAAGCCATCGCCCTTAGTGGAAAGTTAAGGCAATGCTCAGAAAAGCAGAGCAAACAAGTCAAGACAATGTTGACAGGTAAAGAAAACCACCACGAGGGAAGGAGATGGAGAACCATAGAAGGAGATCATGCTGTGCCACTCAAAAAACTCGGTCAAAGGAGGCTGCAGCCAATGAGTGCCGATCAGAGCGTCAAGGCAGCAATCTGAGGAAAGATGACTTCAGGCAGAGGGGTCAGCCTGCTGCAAGGCCCTGAGCAAGGTGACTTGTGCATTGAAGGGGCAGCCATAAGCCATGGTGGCTGGAGCAAAGTGCACAGAGATATGGAAGCCTGGGAGGTCTGAGAGAGGTTGTAAGAATTCACAGAAAGACTAGCAGGGTGTTCTGGGATGTGTAGTTTTTCACCTCCTAGGAGTAAAGAAGGGCCCAGGGATTAAAAAGACCTTGAACTGGGGACTTGCAGTATCTGTTTAAAAAGCCTCCAGGTAGGAGGGGATTAAAGGGATCCCCTTGAGAGGCAGCAGTAGCCTGGCCCTAGGATGCAGCACCATTGTTGCAAAACAGCCATCGGGATGTTACACAGCTTGTGGGTGACTTGGGTGCTGAGGAGAAAAGGATATATCAAAGTTGATGACAGAGCTTCTGTCAGAGGCACTGTCTGCATGGGGTTTTCATTTACACACAGGGAAGACGAGGAAAGCCAGAGCCAACAGGCGGGGATTACATTTGTATGGTGACTCTGTGCGGTTTGTGATGCCGACCTGAGAACAAATGATGTCACACTGCTACTTTGACCTGTGACTCTGAAGCAGGGGAGGGGCTAGGGCTGGGGAGTATCTAACTCTATAGAGCCTAGCTCCAATGACCTGGAGTGTATACTTATAGGGCAGAGAAGAAGCCTGGGACTATTTCTTGGTAGATTTGAAGATGCAATCATCTCTAAAAACAGATCAGAGAGGGCACCAATATGTAGGAAGATCAGTTCCAGAGAAGGTGAATCCAGTGTCTGTCTTCACCACAGCACACAGGGCTCCTTCATGTCTGCTCTGACCTCTTATCCTAGTCAGGGGTGCTCACGAATGTGAGCCTGAATCGTCTGTCATTCAGATTTTGTAGGCAGAACCAGATTTCTTGGGAAAGGGCAGAGCTGGGATAGGCACTCTAAAACCAACCAAAGTCAAGCTGAGGATTTGCTGTCAGACTCTTAAAGAGGTCACTTCTTGCTGACGATTGGATATAAAATGTCCCCACAGGCTCATGTGTCACTAGCTGATAACACTCTTGGGGGGATTGTGGAACCTTAAGCGGTGGTGGGTCACTGGGGTGTGTACATAGCAATGGGCTATGTACAGACAGGCTGGTCTCTATTCGAGTTGAGGTCTGAACCCCGGTGAAACCCGGTGGTGATAATTTTCACCTACATGGAATGGAAGGTGTTCCCTCATGTTTCCTGGACCCCTGGCTCCTGACAAAGTTACCTGCCCACAGCCCCCACAGGAGAAGCATGGCTAGTAGTCACATAGACAATGCCCCAAGCTTCTGACCTTCAGGCAAGACACCTCCCAGTTACATAGCAACAACAAGATAACAAGCCCACTATAAGAGGGGCTGTTTGGCCTCTCCTCACTCTCTTAAGCTTTTACTTTCCTCACTCTCCTACTCTCTCTCTCTTCCCCCCTCTCTCTCTTTAAGCTTTCTTACTCTCTAGCCTCTCTTCTCTCTCCTCCCCCCTCTCCTCTTGGCCATGGCTGATCTCTCTCTCTCTCTTTCTACCTTTTCTCTTTCCCCCTGCCTTTCCACAATAAAGCTCTAAAACCATAGACCGTCTCTGTTCATCAAGGCCTGGACCAAGGACTCTCACCTGCATGGGAACCTCTCTCCCTCTGCCCTCTTTCCGTATCTCCAGGCCCTGGTGCCACCCCGGGGCCCCTATTCTGTTCTCATCTCCTCTACCGTATCCAGCGTGGGATGTGGGAGACTGAGAACCTGCTACCAGTGGCTGCCCCTTGTCCACCACCTGCTGAGTGGGGTCAGTGGCTTCACACAGCCAGATGCCCACCCGGGGCCGAGTGGAAAGCGTCTGGCAGTCCTCCCGTGTCTGTCTGCCCAGAACACAGGAACCCTGGCCGGTCGCAGGCTCTTTCCCTTTCCTCTCTTCCCCAACACCCACAGTCCCACACTGGGGAGCACAGGTACCAGGATGAGGGTCCCCAGATGAGTCCTTTCCCTAGCTGTCATTTCTGGGCTTTTCTGGTTGGTTGCTAAGACGTGAGCCAGCAACACTCTGAGCTCCTGCTACCTCAGGCAGAAGCTGGTCTGCCACCATGCCTTCCTTGACACTGTGGCCAAGAGAAGGGCTTATTCCCTTAGGTTGCTTCTTATAAAGGTTTGGTCACAGGTATGAGAAAACTCACTCAATGTATCCTCAATATCTTCTTTTAATTTGTTGCATTTTAAAAGGACTTAAAGAGATTCCATCTGATTCTCCTTTCCAAGTAAATTTAGAACACCTTGTCTCATAAATACTAGAATTTCTTCCCATCATTTTTGGTCCCAGTCTTGACAATGTTCGTTCCATGTGTATGCACATAATCTAATCCCAATACTCCAAATATCTGAACCCTATAGAGAAGCCTTATCACTACAAGACCATCATATTTCCTGATAGTCCATATTCAACCATATTTTCATATTTCTGGAAGTGGTAAAGTAGTTTTGCCAAAGTGTACAGGTTCTGCTAGGTTGAGCCTTTCATCTGAACATCCTAAGGCATCCAAGACAGCCACATGAACAGTTTCTGTCAGATGAAACAGGAAAGGGCTGGGAGAGGATGCTTTACTCAGTAAGTAACCGTATCTATTCTAAAACCAAAAGCATAGAGTATCTGAAAAGGAAAGGCCTTGCCGCTTGTCACACGGAATCATACCCACTCATCAGCATTGGAGGCTAAGGCTCTCTCATCAGCACCTGAGGTTCAAGCTCAGAGACGTCTTCAGTGGGGTTTCCCAGTTCCACTGCATCTCGGATGACACAGGAGCTGTTTTATGTCCCTTCTCCCTGACTTTGAGCAGGGTCTAGTTCTATCTAGTCCATAATCGTGGGGTGGGGAACGGAGTTGACCTTTTCCTCCTCTGATGATTGAATTTGACACCCTTGAGCCTCTGTGTGCCAAATGCTATGCGGTTGTAAAAATCTTCCTCCTTTCAGTGTTCCACTTCTTCCTGCTTTAATTTCAGGAGGCATCCTGTCTGGCCAGGAGCGGCAGGTGGTCCAGCCTTCCCAGGGAGGGTGAGACTGAGTTTCCTGTCTGCAAACCTCTCTGGTCTTTTATTAGCTTGTCTAGGAGACTAAGGATAATTCAACTGTGTTCTCTCCACAGAATATCTCACAAAACTTACAGAGACATTTCAAACACTGGGAAGAGAAACATAAAACCTCTCAACTCTTTCCAGTGAACACCCTGTGTGCATGTGCACGTGGGCACGTGCGTGTTTGTGTTTGTGTGTGTGTGTTCACAAGCATGTGTGTGTTCATCCAAGTAAAAATCAAAGGACAACCTTGGGGGTCAACAGGAGCTGTCCACCTTGGCTGTTTGTTTGTTTGTTTTTTAAAGTGCACTTGTTACAGGAACAACCGGCTGCCAAGTGAAGATTCTGTAACTCTACCCTTAGAACGATTCATGTCTGCGTGATTTGAAAGGGAAAAGCATTGCTGTCCTTTCACAGTAAACAGAAATCAGAAGCTCCTTCCTAATGGTTCTGAAGGCTAGGAGTCAAAATGGCGGTCCCAGCACATTAGACGTCTTGTGAGTGCTACCCTCACAGTCATGCACACTGCCTTCTTGTGGTGTCCTAGGTGGCAGATGCTGGAAGGGTACCATCTCTTTGGAACAGGTACACTAATTCCTAACCACCTCATGGAGGCCACACCTTGTAATGCAGTTGCTGAGGGATTAGGTTTCACCATTAAATGGGCCTATACATTTAGCCTAAGGTATTTACACTCCCCATGGTCCAAATGTTCTATAAATTATATCTGAGCAGGTGGCCAGATTCAGCCCTCACCACCTGCTCCTCTTCATGTAGCTCAGTTGATATGCAATGCAGACCTTGCCATTTTCTTCTCGTCAATTATAGCCACCTGGTCACAATCCACCACATATTTTTTTTTCTTTCAACACAGTTTTACTATGTAGCTCTTGAATTTGGTAATCCTACTTCAACCTCTCTAGTGCTGGGATTATAGGTGTGTGTCACTACAGCCAATTCCCTACTTACATCTTTCTTGGTACTTGATACTCACCTTAAGTGTCCACCTTTTTAATGGGGACTGATCTGGATCAGGACAGCAATGGGCCCAGTGAAAAGTGCAGATTTTTAATCTTACATCGAAGATAGAGGTGGCAAGATGGCGTAGTTTTGACCTATGAAAAGGAAGTAGAGGCCCATGGTGCAGTCTCTTCTCTGTGTTTCCTTGTTTAGCCAGGGATGCAGCATTTGTGGATGGAAATATGGCAGCCTTCTGTGGGGCCATGGGTGTGGGGAAAAGAGGGGAGTGGGAGAGAACCTGCATCACGCCAGAGTTCAGGTGCTCTGGGCGGGTGGACACGGGAGGACTGCTGCATGCTTTCCACGCTGCCCCGGGTGGGTGTCTGGCTGTGTGAAGCCACTGACCCCACTTGGCAGGTGGTGGACAAGGAGCAGCCCTGGTTACCAGGTTCCCAGCCTCTGGCATTCCACACTGGATACTGTGGAGGAGCTGAGAACAGAATGGGGGCCCCCCAGGGGCAGCTCATCAACCCTGGGGGCCGAGGGGAGGGGATGGCAGGGGGAAAGGGAACTTGATGGTTCCCACGAGGGCGAGAGTGCTCTGTTTGCTCCGTGGCTGGAGCACAGGAAGGCCTTCTGGCAGGAGTTTAGATGCTGCAGCTCCTTAGGAGAAAGCCTATCCCATTGCACAGCAGGCCTTGATGATCAGAGACAGTCTATGGCTTTAGAGCTTTATTGTAGAAAGGCAGGGAGAAAGAGAGAAGGTAGAAAGAGAGAGAGAGACTGGCCATGACCACGTGGAGAGAGGGGGAAAGGGAAAGCGAGAAGAAAGGCTAGAGAGTAAGAAAGGTGAGGGCAAGGAGGGGCCAAGCAGCCCCTCTTATAGTGGGCTATCAGGAGCATACATGGCTATAGTCAGGTAACTGTGGGGGTGGAGTCTAGCCAGAATGCCAGAAGCTTGGGACATTGTCTGCATGACTGGTAGTCACAGAATTATGGAGTTGGGGGGCTCTGTGGTTTCAGGCACCTGATTCTGGGAACGTGCCTCACCTTTCCTTGTAGAGTTTTCTACTGGGTCACCGGAACAAGCCCCATTCAGCCAAAATAGACTGCCTATCACAGTCACATAGCCTTCCTATAACACTGCCACACAGGAAGGAGGTCACACAGGGCTGATGCAGTGGGCATGCTCCACAGATGGCCTGACAGTAGTGGCATACCTAAAACTGATTTAAAGTTCCCATTTTAATTTGTTCCAGCATGTACTTCCCATAAGCTTCAAGTTCTTCACAGAAAGAGGTGTGTACGGTGTGCCTGTGTGCCTGTGTGTGTATGCTTGCACATGTATATATGTGTATGTGAGCAGCAAGTACCCTGCAACATAAGAGCTTCCTCACTAGGTCGCTGACCCATGAAATGGCTGTGAAAGCTGCAGACAGTCAGGGCTGTTGGCCTTGAACTCACTTCCTGAGATGCTGTTTCTAGGGGTTCAGTGGCACTTGTTACATCAAGGTCATGAACTTCCAAGAAGTGTTAACGATGTGGAAAACTTTACTATTGAATTTTCCCAAAGAGGTGAATTGCTGTGACAGTGCTGGAGCCAGCAGGCCCAAGGCTGTGACAGTGCTGGAGCCAGCAGGCCCCAGGCTGTACTGTTTCTTCCACCTACCTCCACTCAGCCATAAGTACCAGAGTCCCCAGCTCTGGATACTGGAGACTAGACAACAGTGAGGACTTTGCCTTCTGTCACATGGGCCATGGCTAAGAGGTGGTTTGCATAGACCAGTTTCTGAACACACACATTTCAAATCTCACTGTTCCCTGCTGTGCCTGCTCTTCCAGTGTGGGATCCTCAGGTTCGCCATAGCCTCTGGCTTGGCACCAATGGTAACTAACTCCAGGTGAGTCTCCATGGAGTATGATGGGAATAGCCCTGTGGTCCTGTCTACCTGGGGATAGCCCCCATTAGCTACCATTAGGAAGGATTACAAACCTCATTAATCTGTCCTGTAAACTCTCAAACTCAATGGCTTCATATCCACATCCTCCAAGTGCCCATCATAGATAGCACTGATGTCACCTGGGTGAGACAGTGTACGCATATGGTGGAAAATGACAGTGGAACGAGGTAGCCGAATGAATGTTATACAACTGTGTTACCTAACTGCCTTTTACACAGTTACAAATAGTCCTGGGATTCTGCCCAGGGACGTAAAGGCCTCAGATGCACTAGGAAAAGTTTCTGGCCATCAGTGTCCTTTGCATTAGGGGAAAGCACTGCTTTGCCTGCTGCTGTCAAGGGAAGTATGGGCAAAGCGCCCATCACTCTTCAGCTTAATTTGAATGCTGTCTAATGGGTAGAGATAGATTTGAAAAAAAAATACAGCCAGTTTAAAATTTAGTTTACCCATGCTATTCTTAAGAGAGAGAGAGAGAGAGAGAGAGAGAGAGAGAGAGAGAGAGAGAGAGAGAGAGAACCCTGGAAGTATGAAGAGAAAAATATTAAATGTAATCCTATCATTTGGTACACTTCTTTTAAAAAATACAGTCTATGTATATCTAGGATATATTTATTTTCTAAAAGAATGTATAATATTCTCTCTATATATTTATATATGGATTTTAAAGTAAATTATAACATTCTAAGGTTCTCATTTTGTTTTGATTATTTCAATGTCATATCTATATCTCTATCTCAATATAAAAGTATCTCTAAATATCTTTTGTACTAAATATCTTTTGCATTTGTCTTTCTGATTCTTTTTTCTTTATTATTTACATAATAAAATCCTAGGATAAATTCTTAGTGGTGAAATTAGAGTCACAAAATTTGAAGGCTGTGCAGAATCTTCCAAAAGATGGGTTGCTCTCCAGATACTGTGCACTGTGCATTCTGGGAAGAAATGTGTGAGTGTTTTCTCACTCTCTAGAGACATGCACTAGGATTTAAAGAGTCTTTGGAATAGCATCGTAGGCCTTCCTGCGTATGCCAGGGAGGGCTGTGAGGCTGAGCACTTTTCTCCAGGCCTTTAGGCTTGCATGTCTTCAGTAAAGTGATGATTCTCTTGCCCTGGGAAGAAGTATATGGTAGCTGTCTTCAGACACTCCAGAAGAGAGCACCAGATTTCGTTACGGATGGTTCTGAGCCACCATGTGGTTGCTGGGATTTGAACTCGGGACTTTCAGAAGAGCAGTCGGCACTCCTAACCACCGAGCCATCTCTCCAGCCCCACTAGACAGGTTTTAATTAAGGTGATTCAGTTCCCCAAATTCACAGTGCTTCTTAAATGGATTATTGTTCTGTGACTTCTTTCCTTCCTTCCTTCCTTCCTTCCTTCCTTCCTTCCTTCCTTCCTTTCTTCCTTTCTTCCTTTCTTCCTTCCTTTCTCTCTCTCCTTCCTCCCTTCCTTCCTCCCTCCCTCCCTTCTTTCCTTCCTTCCTTCCTTCCTTCCTTCCTTCCTTCCTTCCTTCCTTCCTTCCTTCCTTTCTCTCTCTCCTTCCTCCCTTCCTCCCTTCCTCCCTTCCTCCCTTCCTCCCTTCCTCCCTTCCTCCCTTCCTCCCTTCCTTCCTCCCTCCCTCCCTTCCTTCCTTCCTTCCTTCCTTCCTTCCTTCCTTCTCCTGCTTGCAATTTTGCTAACCTTTCTTTTCTCTAAACAGAAGAGTGACCTACAGAACTATCCTTGACATTTATTTTATTTTATTTTAATTAGGCTGATGCATATAAAACTATCATTTTTTTAGGAAGTTGAAAAATGGTTCAATGGCAGAAACTTTTGTGTGGATAAACCTGATGTGCTTCTCTTGGCAGTCTGACTTAAATGTCCTTCTCTTTCTAGAACAAAACCTCTTTCCTCTGTCTAGGGTCACCCAGTATGTAATGTTTATTGATTTCTCTCCCTTCATTGGACCAAATATGTACAGTATTGCAAAGAAGAGTCTGCTGCGATTTTGAACCAGACTTAGTTGAATGACTTGGTCAAATTGAGAGAACTGATATCTTAGTAATTCACATGCCCAGTGTATTATCCATTTTCTTTTGTGTGTGTGTGTGTGTGTGTGTGTGTGTGTGTGTGTTTAATTAGCACATCAATATTGTTAGTATAGAAGTTTAGGCAATATAGAAGTTCAGGCAGTATAGTTTGTTAACTCTAGTCCTACATATTTGATTTTTGAAGTGTGTAAGCTGTAGGTGTGCATGTATTCCCATGTGTGTGCAGGTACATGTGCTCACTGAACCTGGAGCTTGCTGTTTCTATCAATCTAGCCAGCCAGCTTGCTCTGGGACTCCAGGTCTCTGCCTCCTCCACACCTGTCCAGTTCTTACCTGGGTTCTGGGGACCAGTATTCTGGAACTCAGTCTTTTCATGGCAGTCTCTGTAAGAACTGAGACATCTTTTCAAATGCCCGTCTTAGAATTTTCTATTTAAAAAAAAAATACCATTGTGTATTGTATTTTTAATTTTTTTTCTGATTGCCAGCATGTAGAGATATAACACATTTTGACATAGCAACCCTATCTCACTTCTCTTCCTAACTCATGTCTTAGATCATTTGAAGGTAGACTCCTTTAGGTTTGCTAGAAACACAACGTGTTCTCCTTCCAGCATCAATTTCTCCCTTTCCCACCACGTTTCATGGTTTCTGTGCATTCCTTTTCTCCCTTCAGACTATAAGCTACTTGAGGGGACAGACTTGGGGCTAACTTCCAGCATGACACTCTCAACGTGAAAACCATTGGCACCAGCACTGGCTGTGGATGATGACAGGGAAAGCGATGGAGTTAAATAGCAACTTAATTGCAGTCCAATCAGTAAACCAACCAGGGAAAAGAATACTGCTCGAAACTGGTTATTTATTTTTATTTCTTTATTTCTTTATTTTGAGTTGTTACATCTGGATTCATGGCTCAGCTTGTGGCTCTCAGCGTGATGTTGGCATTCACTGTATTATCATTATTTTTTTTCCAGACACTTTTCCTAGCAGCTTGAGACCTTCAAAACAGCGCTTGCTGTATTTCCCACAGCACAGAGCAAACAGATCCCTAGACTGCACTGACTTCAACCCCAACTCCCCAAGCTTCTGTTGGTGTAGGGAAAAAAAAACAAAATAAAACAAACAAACAAACAAACAAACAAAATAACCACCACCAAGAAACCCCGCCAAACCACCCCTGCAATTTCAATATTGCTGCAGTGAAGCCCTGGGAAAAATCTTGGCGCTCGGCCTTAGATTCTAGCATGCAGTGTTATTTTTAGATTTCTATTATGCACTCAGAGTTTTTGAATAAGTCGTATTGAGGAGGGGAACGTAGCCCTGCGTGGGTGGTTGGTGGTCTTTTTTTTCCAGTAAGTAGGAACCTCTGGGTTCTGAAGTTCTTGAAGCTGGAGTAGCAACCCGCAACTGTAAGTTACAGAGGACTCCAGGGCTGGGGGAGGCGGGGTGGATGTGGGTTGGATTCTGATAGTGGTGGGTTGGATTCTGATGGTGGTGTGTTGGATTCTGATGGTGGTGGGTTGGATTCTGATGGTGGTGTGTTGGATTCTGATGGTGGTGGGTTGGATTCTGATGGTGGTGTGTTGGATTCTGATGGTGGTGGGTTGGATTCTGATGGTGGTGGGTTGGATTCTGATGGTGGTGGGTTGGATTCTGATGGTGGTGGGTTGGATTCTGATGGTGGTGGGTTGGATTCTGATGGTGGTGGGTTGGATTCTGATGGTGGTGGGTTGGATTTCAGCATTTGGTTGCAGTGATCAGTTTTCTTCTTTACACTTTACCTTTCGGGAGTCTGAGAGAGTCTTGGCAGCTTTGTCTCCAGGGAGGTCCTTCCACTGTTTTTCTGGAAGCTGCAGGGTGCCGTCAGGGCATTACACAGCAGGTAGAGAATCATTAAGGCAGCTGGACCCCAGGCTACAGTCTTTCTTGCTCCTCTTTCATGCTTGATCTTTTCTGTCTGTTAAAGTCCTGACCTACAAATAGTTACATTTTCGTGATTGAGTTAATTGAGAAATCTTGAGAGAAAAATGAGAACATAATAGAAAAGGAGAAGAATCAGAGGGAATCTCTTGGCAAATTTAGGTTAAATAAATGCAGAATGGTTTTGAAAATACTTGAAAACTTGAAATCCTTACGCATGTGATTCTCTTAGACATTTATGCGCTGACAATAAAACAGAGCTCTGTGGTCGCTTGTATTTTTGTGATTGTTTGCCTCAAGCGACTGACACAATCTTTTGTTTCTGCCACCTAGAAATACTGTCTGTAATCACTAGTCGTGGAGTAATTGCCATTGTTAAAGAGTCATGCCAATTATTTCTCAAACTTTAAACATATTGCCCATGTAGTCTAAAGGGCGTGTTAGCCACCCAGGTAACACATGTCAAGTGTGTCGAAAAATGCACAGCCAGAGTTTCAGTAGCTGTGGAGGCTTGTGCTGATGCAGTTTGAAGTAAGTCAACTAGCTCCTGTTGGTGGGCATTTCTGTTGTAGGTTTATTTTCTGCTTTTACTAACCTGAGCATTACAGTGAGTGCCAGACAGCAGTCTTGAGCTGATCATTTCCTAGAGTAACTTCTCAGAGACCAAGTGCAGGACTCAACTTCAGTGTGTGTGTGTGTGTGTGTGTGTGTGTGTGTTTTACTTATACTGCCAAGTGTGAGTAAATTTTCCTTTAGAAAATCTGAATTAATTTATATTCTCATCGACATTAAATTGAGAGTATTTTCTTAATTGCACTATTGCCAACATGATTTTTGTGAGTCTTTTAAAAGATGTAAACATTGATTTTTTTTGGCAAATAACAATTGTATAAATGTATTGACTAAAATGTGGTATTTCCATATGTGTTTATATTGGAAGAATGATTAAATCAATCTAATTAATCTACTATTTCACTTTTTTTTGTCCTTTTGTGGTGAGAACATTTAAACCTATGTTGGCAATTTGAAATTACGTAATACATCATTGACTTCAGTCACTCTGCAGTACATCTGTCTAAGATTTACTGGCCCTGACTAACTTGACACTTGAGACTAAGTCTCCCTATTCTCCCGCCAGTTTCCAGCTTTGTGCCTGGACCTATGTGGGTTTAGCTGTGTAGGTCATGTGTGATCACTCAGTACGAGTCTTTCTGTGCCAGCTGTAGCATAACGTCCTCCAGCGTCATCTACATAGTCATAAACAATAGAATTTTATTCTCCTTTAAAGTCCACTAATATCCCTTCACCACCTCCACCACCACATTTTAAGAATCCATTTATCCATCATGTTGGTTCCCTGTATTGATTTCTGTGGACAGAGTTGAGATCAGCATGAGATTGGCAATGTGCCTTTGATAGACTAGCTTTCGTCTCTTTTTCTTTTTTTAATTTGAAGACCTTGAACTCCTGATCCCACCTCTGTCTCTTTGTGCCTGGGATTACAGGCGTGCACTGCCATGCCTGATTTTGATTTACTTCTCTCAAGAGAGTCTTCTGGGTCCTGGTAGTTCTGTGAGGATCGGCTCTGCTGTTTTCTGTGTTGCTATGTAAATGTATACTCCCTCTGACTTTGTTCAACGGTCCCTTTCTCCACATTCTTGCTTCTATTTCCAACATGTGACATGATAGAGCATTGCAGCTTAATTTGCATTTCTTTTATAAGTGAAGGTGAATCTTTTTTTATATAACTATTAAGTGCGCATACATTTTTTTTAAAAGAAATGTCCATTTGGGCTCTTGACACACTAAAAAAAATGGTTCATTCATTCTCTTGCTATTAAGTTGCTTACTATATAAGCAACTTACTGTATATACAGTATGTAGTAGCTCCTTACCCGATGTACAGTATGAAAATGTTCTCTCAGTCTGTGAGAGCTCTCCTCAGTTGCTTCCTTCGCTTCAGCTTGGTGTGTTCCATTTGTGTATTTTTACTGTGCCTTTGAGATCAGAGACGATAAGTGATTGGATGGACCATGTCAGGATTCATTATGAATTTTAGAAATTACTTCATTTTATGTTATATGTATGGGTGTTTTGCTTGCATGCGTGGCTACCACTTGCAGGTAGGGACACTGGAGGCCAGAAGAGGGTCTCAGATTCCCTTAGACTGGAGTTGCCATGTGAGTGTTGGGAATCAAACCCAGGTCCTCTGGAAGAATAGCCAGTGCTCATAACCACTGAGCCATCGCTGTAGCCTCTATTGAAATTTTCACTTGAATTTTTGTGTATTTGTATTGTCGAGAGAATTATACGCTAAACGAATTAGTATTAAGTCAGAAAATGGAAAACTACCAGATATTTCTCATAGTAGAGATATCCACATTTGGAATTGGCTCTATAGATGTTGACCAGCTAACAGAGCAAAAGGGACAGGCTGAAGCCCCCCAGGGACAGCAGGCTGAAGCCATCTTTCAGATGGAGGGCGAGATGCAGAGAACATGAAGTAGAGCAGGAAGAAGACACAATCCAGCACACATCACCAGTATAAACAGGTCTAAAGCAGAGCCCACTCTGCCCTACCATGTTCCACTAATGCTTTCCTTACTGTAACTGATGTATAGAACATAGGGTAGCTAAATAGAGGCTAGGCTAAATGGTGCAACTTCATATCCAAACAAAAAGTCAAAAATCAACATGAATTTTAAGTTAAAGCTCCAAAGAAAATCTTCTAGATTTTAAAATGTCAGCTACTCTTGAATTCACAAACAGTTAATACCAGATGCTTGCAAGAATTCAAGGTGTCCCGGGAATCACAAAACTGATCTTTAAACCAGTCACCAAGGGGTAAGCCTGAATGACTTCATCATTTGATATCTCAATCTTCCTGTTTCGTAGAGCAGAACAGCAATGAAGTGATAGTTTTTATCTCAGGGGAGTTGAAACAATCATGTCAAGTAGGCTGGGGGTGGCTACTTAGTCAACAGTTTAAGACCACAGTATAGTTATTAGTTTGGACTTGAGCTCAAATCCTCAGAACTCACATAAAGCCAGGCATGTGTGCTTACTATCCCAGTGGTCCTATGGCAAGATTGGAGTGAGACTGAGATAGAAGAATCCAGGAAGCATGTGCCGTGGCAAGCAAGAGATGTGTCTCAAGCAAGACAGAAGCCAAGGATCAGCAAGTTGTCCCCTGCCCTCTACATGTATGCTGTGGTGTGAGTATCTGTCAGAGAGAGAGAGAGAGAGAGACAGAGAGACAGAGAGAGACAGAGAGAGAGAGACACAGAGAGACACAGAGAGACACACACAGAGACAGAGAGACAGAGAGAGACAGAGAGACAGAGAGAGACAGAGACAGAGAGGGACAGAGAGACAGAGACACAAAGAGTGCAGGAGACAGACACACAGACACACACACAGACAGAAGACAGGTACACAGAGAGAGGGAAGAGGAGAGAGAGACAGATACACACACACATATGCACAGAAGCACACATAGAGACAGACAGACACATGGGGCGTGGGGGAGAGAAAGAGAGATCTTATTTCTTTATTCTTCCTTGAAATAGCAGAAAGATCAGCTCAAGCCTACAGAGGCATATACACACACACACACACACCACAATTAAAAGTGTAGTTCTCCTGTAGTGCAAATATTTATTAAATAGTTTCTATTGGGAAACTAAGTATTAATTGAGAAGTTGAAATAAGTCAATAATCATGATAATCTACTTTAATGACTAGGATGTTTTAGAACTAATAAATGGGATGAAGAAAGCAGAGGGTGACAAAACCTAGAATAACTGAATAACAAGAAGCTGCGTGAACCAGGGGTGGCCTTGCTACAAGGTATTGTTTCACAGCAACCCGAGCCTAGTGGAGAGAGCAGATAGGCAGGTGCAAAGGCCCTGAGGTTGGCTGATTCTGTGATGGTAAACCCTGGTTGTCACTTCTAGGGAATGAGTAATACAGATGTGACTGAAGAGGGGGTGAAGGGAGAGATGGACAGAGCCCAGTTTACTCAAAGCCCACAGAGGAATGCTCCTTTAAGGCTACAGTGGGAAGGCCCCTGAGGGTGTAATCAGGGGTTATTTATCTGTCCTGGTCTGGAACCTGTCACTGTCCACTCTTCATGGCTGCTATCCCCTGTAACATAGACCAGCACATAAAACTGTGAGGTGCCATCTTGCTCTCCATGAAAACTTTGCTTGTTTCACTTTTTTGGGGTGGGAGGGTTGTTGTGGTGGTTTTTTGAGACAAGGTCTCTCTATGTAGTCCTTCCTGTTTCGGATCTCACTGTGTAGAATGGGCTGGCCTGAACTCACAGATATCCTCCTGCTCCCCCGTGCTGGATGTCTTGTTTCCCTTCCGAGGCAGGCTTACTCATAGGGTAGGGCTGGTCTCAAACTCATTATGTATTTGAGGATGGCCCTGAGCTGCGGATCCTCTCGCCTCCACTCCCTCAGTGCTGGGATTACAGCTGTTCACACATGGTTTTATCTGGAAATGTTTCCAGATTTCCGTCACAGTAGACCACAAGATCAGTGAAATCCTGGAAGATAAAGGGAGCCGTGTCTAACAAGACCCATAGCAGCCCAAGACTGGAAAGGGGGGTGCAGCTCAGCAGAACTCAGCATTCATGGACTGTGGAAAAGGCTTCTCGAAACTGGCAGTCCAGATGGAAAGTAATATTGTTAGGAAAGGAAGGAGGAGGGCAGAGGCACAGGCTGGGTAATATGAACAAGGCAATGCCCAATGAGATCGGTGAGGTCTTTGTTCTCTACTCTGCTCTGCTCTTTGATTGTGTACTTCCTGCCTGCAGGAGCCGAGATGTATCAACTCCTGCAGCGACATGCAGGTTTTTACTCCTAACACTCCCACTGTGTGTTGCGGATGTGCACCATACGCCATACACCATACGCCGCACACCATAGCCTGCCTCATGCATGAGCTCAGCCCTGACTTGGCTGCACGCTTTCCCACAATTCAGAAGCTGTCGGTCTGCTCCATGCCAGGAGGCAGTTGTGGTATCTTGATGGGGTTTTCTTCCTTGAATGCCCTTTCTAAAAGGAAATTATGCCAAGGTTATGTAAGGGCAGTTGTGTGTGTGTGTGTGTGTGTGTGTGTGTGTGTGTGTGTGTGCGTGTGCGTGTGCGCGCGCGCGCGCGCGCGCGCGCGCGCTGATACTGAACAGCACAACAATGAGCAAAAGCCGCAGCAAAGGAGAGCCCTTGAGCAGCATCTCCTCCCAATGATAGCTGCTTTGAGTTTGATCTCTTGCCATGGCTGGCAAGGCTTTAGCAGTGTCGGTGGGAGTCGTGGGCCCTCTTCTCCCCGAGGCGAGGACCAACGGTCGGGATGACTCTAACTGGGGTGGGGCTTGATGGGTCAAGTGGATAACTTGATTTTGTCTTTTGATTTCTCAAAATGGAAATACTTCCGTCTTTGGAAATCTTCTTTTAAAACTGTAATCAATTTAAACGGACACAGATAGAAGGAATAGAAATGATCTTATCGGGATTGGTGTCCAGTCTATGGAGGTGGGAAGAGCTTGGAGAGGTGAAAAGGTCACAGACTCCTTTAAGATAACATTAAGAACCAGCATCCAGCCAGTCAACTGAGGCCTTGAAGGGCTGGGGCGCAGACGCCCTCTTTCTGTGAGCCTGTGCGTTGTGATTTTGCTTGAACATAAATTGGCATGTTTTGTGTTGGTGGCTTGCAGGGCTCACAACACTTTTTCAGAGCACAAGCATTAGATGAAGCCTTCCTATTTGGATGCACCACAGGCCATGTGAACTTTGCCCTGATGCTCCTTTCCCCCCTTTAAGGGAAATTTTCTAAGTAAATGTATCTCTCTCTTTTTAAAAAATAAATGGCAAGGACAATAATGGAAGAGCTATTTGTGTAATGAATGATTGTCCTTGGTATGCCCTAAGCCCTACAGGGGCAAAGCTTGGTCCCTTACATTAGGTGTCTTGTCCTGGTGCCACATCACTGGGAGAACAAGGATGCAGTGATAAATTGAAGCTGTCCTAAGAAGGACTGGGGCATGGCTTATCAGGAGGGGTGCTTCCCTAACATGCACTATAAGCTGGGTTTGAACCCCATCACACCATAAAAAACTAGACATGGTGACATATAACTATAATTCCAGCACTCAGAGAGGTAAAAGCAGTGGATCAGAGGTTCAAGAGTTTGAGACCTATGTAGGAATTGAAATAAAGATCACAAAAAGCCAGATCTCAGGTATCCAGTATTCAATTACATATTGGAGAAATGAGAGAGTGAGGCATCTTGAGGTCCAGCTTTTAATCCCAGCATTTGGGAGGTAGAGGCAGTGAGTTCAAGACCAGTCTGGTTGACACAGCAAGTTCCAGGCTAACCAGGGCTACCTAGTGGGACCCTGATTCAAAACAAATAAAAATGAACGACTGTGACAATCCTGTGACTGTTTTGCCTTTTACCTGAGTCTCCACGGGTCACTTCAGTGTTTATGGTGGCAGCCAAGAAGGAGAATAAAGAAAACCGGTTCACTGTCCTGACCTTGTGCTCATCCACAAAGCTGAAACCCAGCAGGCAAAAGAACCCCAGAGTGTTCTAAAGACTTTTCTTCCAAGAATAACTTGGAGTCACATATACTTTTGAAATTATATATCAGTATAAAACATTAAAATCTCCAAAAGCCACCAGCCTTCTCTGCTTGGAAATGTGGTGTTATGGGAAATGGCTGGCTTTGTTTTCTTTGAAGAAAGGCAATGGTTTTATAATTTATAATCTTGGTGTCTATCATAGGTAGCCTCTAGAGCCCCAGGGGAGTTTGAAATTGGGAGCAAGATTGGAAGAGAAGATTCAGACAGTGAAATAAAAAAAAGCTGAATTCCAAACAGAGCCTGCCTACTCTTTGAATGTGCTTTGAAGGCAATATGAGTCTAGGTTTTATTTTTAAGTTTTGAAAACATAGGAATATCCTCTGGGAAGGTTTGCAGAGAGAGTCTCTTGGGAATGAGCCTGTAGTTTGAACAGAGGGCAGGTCGCTAAGGCTCCACCCCTGAGCAAACGGGCAAGCACCTTCATGGGAGGTGTTGTCTGTGGGTGGGACAGTGGAAACACATTGGCGGATGTGAGAAGGAAGCCTCGCTGATTGAATCAGGACCAAGCAATGTGACTTTCCAGATTAGCAGATGGAAATCTGCCGCATGTGCTCAGCATTTCTATTTTGAGCCCAGAGAACATCTCTCCAACTGTTTCTTTCCTCTTCTCTCCACTCCCTCCGCAGACCTCGAAGCCCCTCTGCTCTTTAGTTTTCTGATTTTATTGGTATGGGTTTGCTCCTAGCCTATACTTTGTGGTTTCTTAGCCGTTGGCCAGGGTGTGAGTTATCTGTTGTGATAATCAGTCAGGCAGGACCTAACAGAATCCCCTCAGACAGGAGCTGTGCTGGCCGCTCCAGGAATACGAGCTGGAAGACAGAGGGTGTGAGCACAGAAGGAAATTAGCTGAGAAAAAAATCCATCCAATAAAGTATGGGCCTCACTAGGCAAGCAGTTGGTGCTAGGCCCTCTGCTAGGGTGCCCCTCATCCGAAGATCTTTGCATTGTTGTCTGGTATGAAATTCTTGGACATTTAATTTTGTTTTAATTTTATTTTATGTGTACGTATGGATGTTTTCCTTGCATGTATCTCCATGTACCATGTGCCTGGGGCCTGTGAAAGTCAAAATTCGGCATCAAATATCTTGGAACTTGAGGTGTGAATTTCCGTGTCAGTGCTGGGAATCAAATCCTGGTTCTCTGGGGAAACAGCCAGCGCTCTCAAATGCTGAGCCATTGCTCTAGCCTGTTGCAGGTACTTCGGTATGATGAGAACACTGGTTTAGTTACTATAGACAACTAAAGCAGGTATCTGACTAAAGGGTCCGTGTATGCTTGCATGCACATGTTCTCTCTATCCCTGTCCCTTTCCCTGTCCCTTTCCCTGTCCCTGTATCTCCCCCACCTCTCTCTCTCTCTCTCTCTCTCTCTCTCTCTCTCTCTCTCTCTCTCTGTGTGTGTGTGTGTGTGTGTGTGTGTGTGTGTGTGTGCATGCTTCTGAAGGCTTGAGTTGCTGTGTAGGTATCTGTATTGCATTTCATGAGTTCTAAAGTATGAGATATTTCTGGTATTTCGAGGAAGGAAAAAGAAATAAGACACTTCCATCTGTTTTTAATTTGAATACTTTATTTCTGGAGAAAACTAAAATTTAAAATAAGTCTTTATTCTTTCCTTTCTTTTTTTTTTCCCCCCATACAGGCCAACTTTGCTAAATTGAGGCTCCTTGAGACTAAGCTAAAAACATCTATTCATTGATTTGTACAAAGTGCTTTTGACTTAATTTCTATGCTAATTGGTTATAGCACTTATGTGAACTATACATATCTTTATATATCAATCTAAGTGATACTGTAGTATCAGCTGTGAGGCTCTTTCTCCCTTAAACTCACATGCCCACTCTCTTCTTAGAGGACACTTTATGCCTATTTTTAGAAATGAGCATGAAGGCAGTAAAGATTCTCATGTTATATATGAAAAATCTTCCAGCAGCATCTCGGGTATGGCAAGAGGAAGGGCTTTATTACGTCTTTCTGAGTGAATTTAGTTAATAGTTGCAACTAGTGGGTCTAAGTCTGGATGGGCACCTGAGGTGTGCTCGCCCAGTATCTGCAAAGCACACATTGAAGCTGAGTGTCGTAACACACTTCTTTACATCAAACACAAGGAAAGCAAAGTAGAGGCAGGTAGATCTCTGTGGGTCTGGGACCAGCCTGTAAATGGCAAGTTACAGGCTAGCCAGAGGCACCCAGGGAGTCTCTGTCTAAAAATAAGTAAAATACAGACTGGCGTTGCTTTTATCTTTATGTCTTTCTAGATCCCTTGGTAACAAGGAGAGAATGGAAGGAACTGTGTCCCTTAAGAGCCATCTGGATGATCATCTCCCTTCCCATAAGATGATGTGGGGGTTAGAAGCAGGGTCTCTGTTCTCCAGGGCCTATGGTGACCTTGGCCTGGCATGTCCTTGTCATGTGGAAGGCAGGACACGGATTGGGTAGAAGCAGAAACTGTTGGTGGATCTCCTGGGCTTTAATTTCTCCCTCCCGCCCCCTGCTGCTTACCAGCAAACAGGACAAGCTACTTAGCATCTCTGTATTCTTTCTTCACATATAAAACTGTGCAGAAAACAGTAAGGGCCTTTGTGAGGATCCAGTAAGCTAACAGTTGTTTGTCCCCAGAACACTGCCTCGTGCATAGCGGCACACCAGCATTTGCCACTGTTATCCATATTGTTACCAGTGTATTCGAGAAACACCTTTGTTGTGTTCTCAGTGTACAAAATGGCAACTCCATTGTGTACTAGAGTGACCAGGTTTACTGAGCAGGACTGCACATGGTCGCACTTGCGCTTGGCTCTGTTTGAGGAACCTGAAAGCGAGCTCCTGTGGCTATACTTTGATCCCCTGGCAGTGGGGAGATTCCGGGGCTGCAGGATGGCAGGGAAAGAGTTAACTCAGGGCTGCAGCCGCTGAACAAGGCAGCATAAACAGCATTTGGGAATGAGATCACTTCTGTTTTGGGAACCTAAAGGCAAACACAGTTACATTTGTTCCTGTAATCATTGCCTTGTTTGAGACTGTTTATGTTTAGAAACTCGTGTTGGAATATTTATCAGTTGGGGCTCTGAAACCAACTCTGGCTACTTCTGCCAAAAAGGAACATGCCACTGGAGCCATGGGACTCTTCCTGGGGTTGCGGGAAGTGCATGGGCTGCAACGGTGGCCTCAGACAGAGGTGGGATGCTTCTGAGGGCCTGAGGGGAGTCTTCCAGGACTCACTTCACGAGGAAGAAGCAGCTGCAACTATTTTGCTTCCTGATATTCCGTCACTGGAGATTCCTGGAAGAGTCTGTTGGTTGGGCCTGTCCCTGTGCCCTGGCAGGAAGGTTCACCAAGAATGCAAGTGGTTGAAGAGGGTGGAGGAAGTAGGTTCCCCTGTCTTCTAGGCATTTTTTTTTTTTGCTTTTGTTTTTGTTTTCCTTTTGAGACTGGGTTTCTCTGTGTAGCCCTGGCTGTCCTAGAGCTCCCTTTGTAGACCAGGCTAGCCTCAAACTCACAGAGATCCACCTGCCTCTGACTCCCAAATGCTGGGATCAAGGGTCTGTACCACATCCACCTGGATTTTGGTCTGTGTTTTAAACAGTCATTCTAAGGCATGTTTGAGCTTTAGAACAAGCTTGAGATTGTAGAAATGTGGGTAACTGTGAATACAAGAAACCATAAGAACTACATGGAGGGGCAGATGGAGGTGTACATTGTGGACAGGGCTGGCTCTAAGTGTCTCCACTGTGTGCAAAGAAGTGTGTGAAAGTGGCTGTCACAATCTATGCTGCTACTATGACAGAATATCTCAGACTAGAGGATTTATGAAGAAGAGAAGGTTGTTTTCTCATAGTTTGGGAGGCTGGGAGATCCAAACCCTAATGCCAGCAGGTTTGTTTGTGTACAGGCTGCTTTTGCGTTCCATGGTGGGATCTTGTCAGTGTATCCTTGAGAGGAAGAAAACTTTGAGCTCACAGAGGCAGAAGGGCAACTGTGTGGACTATGAAGTCTGCTTCAAGGTCTCAGTCACACTTCGAGGGAAAGCACCCTCAAGCCCTTTAAAGACCCCAGCTCTGATACTACCCACTGGCCACCACATTTCAGTGCCTTAATTTTGAAGCCTGAATTCAAACCATAGCTCTGGTCTCAATGTTCCTTAAACAGGGGTTGGTTTCTCTGAGACTTCTCATTGTGAACTTTAAATACTTTGAGGTTTCAATGAAATACCTTTTTAAAAGGTCCATTTACTCTGGATGTCCCTTAATACAACACATGCTTATGTCCCCTCCCACTCACTCTGCTTGTAGAACCCAGGGGTAAGTAGGAATTCATTCCCGGTCATGATCTAATGAGAGAGATCCAGAAGCAGGCTAAATACAACAGAGCACTTGTGTGTCGTGCAGGCCAGATGACATGAGTGCTGTCTCAGTTGGAGAAGAGAATTTGGAAGCGGGTCTTCCCTGGCACACACTTTGGGCCTCACCAGTCAATGCCTTATGCAAGCTGAGAACAGCAATTTAGATTCAACGAAACAATAGAATCGTTGGCGTGCTGCTAATGTTGTTTTGAGTTTTATTAGCTTTAAAGTTTTGAATTTAATTTGTACCACTGTTCTTAGTGTGCTGAGAAGGCAAACAGGGCTTGCATAAGTCATTTCGTATTTCTGTGTGGTTAGCTGAATTAAAATAAAATACCTTTGGTCAGCTCTGGAGGTCCTTGGGGTCCTTTCTTTCTCAAGTGGGGAGTACTTTATTCAAGGTTTGGAGATGCTGCACTGTGGGAGATATGCCCCAGAGCCACCTCTTCACGGAAGACTCTCCTTTTCCAGCTCTGGCCTACTGAGCCAGCCACAGGACTTCCTGTGACCGGTAGGGTATTGTGAGACATGGAAGTAGGCTTGAGAGGAGCTTATACTTCTCACCAAGTACTCCTTTTCTGTGAAGAAATATGCTGCTTCTAGCACTATAGATAACGGGAAGCTACCTGCATCCAGCTGATCCCAGTCAAGACTAGCTAAACTCTGGCCAACCAACAGTGGGTGATCAGAAGAGGATGCCTGTGTTTGTTTGCTGTGAAGCATTGTTGGGCGAAGGCTGAGCTATACAGTCTAGGACACTGGTCAGGTAGTTACGCACCCTGGTGTGTGCATCTAGTTACTGTTCTAGTTGCTACAGCCAAAATGTGTGGTAGAAGCAACTTCAGGGAAGAAGGATATGGCTTGGCTCATGGTTTCAGGGGGTCATCAACCCACCAAGGTCTGAAAGGCTTGGTGGGGCTTGGTTCCTGGGCAATGGGCAGCTACAGCGGACCCAGAAGTAGAGATGAGACTGGAAATAGAGCTGGACTGTAGCTCTCCAAGACCCACCCTTGGCAACCCACCTCGACCAACCAGATCACATCCCCTAAAGGTCTCATAGCCTCCTCAAACACTAGGACCTGCCAGGGACTCATACCAGGAAGCTAAGTGTTCTATCCACTAAGCTAGATCCCTAGTCTATAAACAATGGGCTTCATTGAGCACATCTGATGGGGCAATCCTAGTCATAGTCATTAGGACCACATCAGGGAAAAAGACAGATGAAGTCTCAGAAGGTCAAGATTTTTTGTGACAGGATTTCTATGTGCACCAGTCCTGGCTGTCCTGGAACTTGCTTTGTAAACTAGGCTGTCTGTGAACTCACAGAAATCCCCCTGCCTCTCAAGCACTGGGTGTGAACCACCATGCCCAGCTGATTTTTTCTCTTCTCACAAATCATTTCCACTCTGACACATTTGAAGAGCAGCAGTGTTACCAGGGAGATGTGCGCCCACTTATATGTGGGTTTACACTGAGCAGAGAGTCCGAAAATAACAGGGCTATGTTTTTCACATCGCCACTGAGTAAGTAAGGCTTTTGTTCCTTTTGACTCGTGGATAGAAATGTCTAGGAAGAATGTAAAAATAGAAGATAAAGTGAAAATATCATTTGGTCTACCAATTTCATTCTTGGCTGATTTTGCTTCATACAAAGTTTTGACTGGGTTCCGTAGCTAAAAATAACTTCCCTGTGTACGTGAAACTCCTCTTGGGTAAGTGGCTGTGTATCTGCTTATATTTATGCATGCCTGGAAATTCTGCCGACTACGGAGGTCTGCAGCAGCTGATGTGGAATGAAAACAGTCCTGGAAAGAGAATTTGAATGAAGTGCTGAATACATTTAAAAATATTATTCAAATGACTGCAAAAGTTCAGTTTCATAAAGTCAGAACAACTGGAGACCTGGACCAGCACTTCCTATTTCTCATTTTCCAAGAAGCTGACATGCCCAGCTCTCAGCAGCAGTAATATTGCAAGCCCCATTTTGGATTTTACTGGAAAGGGAGATGCCAGCGTCTCTGCTGGTGTTGGGAGGGTAGTCACTGGCAAGAGGCAAACTGCAAACACAGTAGATGACACTTTGAAAGGCAGTGGAACTGGGAACTTTCTTGCCTGCATGACCAGCTTTCTGTGTGTGTAGCCTCAGACTGGTGGTGAGTCTGTACACATGGACCTGTGGCTCTCTGTAATCCTGGGAGGTACGTTGGCAGGGGTGTTTGTGTCTCCCAGTGAGGACCCTGTCATGACATCCTTGCCCACTCTGCAGATCTGACCTGCTATTATCGTTCACACAAGAGTCCCTGTTTCCTTAAGGCTTCTGTGATTTACCCAATGTACTGGCTAGTTTTGTGTCAACTTGATACAAGCTGGAGTTATCACAGAGAAAGGAGCTTTAGCTGTGGAAGTGCCTCCATGAGATCCAACTGTAAGGCATTTTCTCAATTAGTGATCAAGGGGGGAGGGCCCTTTGTGGGTGGTGCCATCGCTGGGCTGGTAGTCTTGGTTCTATAAGAGAGCAGGCTGAGCAAGCCAGGGGAAGCAAGTCAGTAAAGAACATCTCTCCCTGGCCTCTGCATCAGCTCCTGCTTCTTGACCTGCTTGAGTTCCAGTCCTGACTTCCTTGGTGATGAACAGCAGTAGAGAAGTATAATATGAATAAACCCTTTGCTCCTCAACTTGCTTCTTGGTCATGATGTTTGTGCAGGAATAGAACCCCTGACTAAGACACCTACCTTCCACCTCAGAGAGAGGGACTGTGTGTCTCAGTATGGTTTAGGTAGAATTTTTGCATCATACCAGGTTTGCAAGACTAGGGATATGGAAAAATAGGGGGAATGTGAGCATGGCAGAGGTGACAGGGGTGAAGAGTGTGTCTCTCATCCATGGAAAGGCACAACGGAGCTTCTTTCTACCACAAGTGCCCGAATGTGAAGGGTGGAAATGAGGCCAATCAGCGCTGATTTACTTCCAGATGGGATGGTGCAGCAAAGGCCTGAGACAGATTTTGGAAACAATTCAGTCAGCTGTAATGTGAACCCAAAGACGTGCTCTCAAGGCTGCTGGGTTTTCCATACTTGTCTGGAAGCCTAGTGCTTCACAGGCCCAGCTGCTGCTGCTGCTCTGTCTTATCACCAAGCTCTGGGGTTCAGACAAGGGAGAGGTGTTGCAACAATTCCTGGGAAAAGAACCGAGCACTGGGGCAGCTGAGGAGGTGCTGAGCATCCGGCTCTATTAGAAAGGCTCTGTGCTTGGGGAAGAGAGGAAGGCTTACTCTTCCCTCATTCACTGGCCTGGGGCAATGCTGGCCAGTACCTGGGCTTGGAAGTGAAGTCTGCATAGTCTTCCAGAGAAGCCAGAGGTGGTCGGAACCTGAGAGCACGTAAGCCAGGCCTACAACAGTGGCTCTCAGGCTTCTTAGGACCACACTTGCCTATCTATTGCACACCTGCCTCCCCTGGGATCCTCAGGGTTAGGCCGTCCAAACAAGCCCCATGCACAAAGTTGGAGGACCACAGCACTATAAATAGCTAGCTAGAATGCTCAAGGGATGACAAATATGTCACCCGACCTGAGGGTGGAAGGTCACCCAGGTCTTGTCATGGAGAAAAGGGCTTTCCCCTTCTGCCTAACAGTTAGTGGGTATGGGGTTTTGTTAGTTGTAGTTGTTGTAGTTAAATATGCACTCATGCATTCACTTTCATGGCCACGAAATGTCTGATATGTGATAGAAAATGAACTAAGGGAAAAGGCATGGTCTTGACTGCCAAGGATAGGGTATTATGGGAAGATGGTGGGGTCTGTTTACAACAGTCACTATGCCCATTAAGGTAGCTGCAGTGAGACCTGGAAGCACATCATTTAGAGTGACTATGTAACCTGATTGGAACACAGCTTCAAGCTAGGTGTGATGGTGCACGCCTTTAATCCTAGCACTTGGGAGGCAGAGGCACTTGGATTTCTGAGGCCAGCCTGGTCTACAGAGTGAGTTTCAGGACAGCCATGGCTACACAGAGAAACCCTGTCTCAAAAAAACAAGCAAACAAACAAACAAACAAAAACAAAAAAAAAAAAAGAAAAAAGAAAAAGGAACACAGCTTCAGCTAAGTGTTCATAGAGTGACTGTAGCTAAGGAACATGTGGGTGGGTGGGGGAGCATTTACAGTTAGTCATGGTAAGGAAGAACACTGTGTTTGTCCTGAGACAAACTATGTTTGTCCTGAGAAATTACCACAGACTTGATATCTTAAATATAAGAAACTGATTTATAATTCTGTAGATCTGAAGGCTGCCATAGGTGTCTCACTGGGCTAAAATCAAGGTAGTAGCAGGATTCATGCACATCATTCTGGAACGCTCTAAGGAATGATGTGTTTAGCCGGGCGTGGTGGCGCACACCTTTAATCTTAGCACTCGGGAGGCAGAGGCAGGCGGATTTCTGAGTTCGAGGCCAGCCTGGTCTACAGAGTGAGTTCCAGGACAGCCAGGGCTATACAGAGAAACCCTGTCTTGAAAAACAAAAAACAAACAAAAAAACCAACCAAACAAAAAAACAAACAAAAAAAGGAATGATTTGTTTGTATACCTTTGCTAGCTAAGAGGGATGGCTGCATTTCAAAGACAGAATCTTCACATCAGTGCTTGCCTGCATTTCTAGACTCATGAAACATATGAAGTTGTTTACCTTCATCATGCCCCTTTCCTGGTGATAGAACAATTCCGTTTTCTGGGAAGAGAAAGAAGAACATCTTTGAGGCCGTTATTCTGCCCACCATAAGGGCAGCATGGGTGTCTGAGCATGTGTAGAACACAGGGCAGATATGTTATGGCTGGAGGGAATGAGAGCATTCTGTTTAGAGACAGAGTGTGTACGTGGCCATGTGGGCCATTGAATTATGTTTTTAAAAAACCACCACAACAATAACAACAAACCAAATGAAACAAGACGGGAAACTTTTGGGATTGGAGGGATGGGTCAGTGGTTAACACATCGGCTGCTCTTCCAGAAGACCTGAGCTTGGCTCCCAACACCCACATCAGGGAGCTCACAACTGCCTGCAATTCTACCAACAGTGATTCAACTTCCTCTGGCATCCAGGGGCTTCCCTAAACGCATGCACACATATGCACATGCACAAACACACACACACACACACACACACACACACACACACACACACACTCATGAATGCATACTCACATGCATAAACACACATCGTGCACATGCACACACATATACATAAATAATCTTTGAAAGTAATAAATATAAATAAATACTAATCTTATAATAAATAATACATCTTTAAAAAAATTACAAAGCAAATATATTATAATCACATGACCTGGGTGTCAGTACGTCCAGGCTGAGCAGGAGCCTCTGCTGTGTGGGACGGGTGCCTTGCTCACCTCTCTTGTCATTGAATCATTTTGTCTGCGGCCTCATCCTTCTATCTGCTCTCCTTCGTATAGAGATCGTCACCTGCAATAGAGACTCTAACATTGAAGTTGTTTAACTGGGACATCTTACTTAGAACCTGGCATGCATTTTGAAAGGATCAACTAATATTTGCTGAATACTTATGCACAATGATGAACTCCGAGTTGGTCGTAACCTATACCATCTGTTCTTCAGCGAGTGCTTTATTGTAGTGGAAGATCAGCTTCAAGGGCTTAGTGTTCAAGGGCTTCCCACGACCAAACTGTCCTGCATGTAAGTAGGTCATCCGTCTTTAAAAACTTCCCCTTTATGATTCCTGCTGAGGGGGAATGGGAGGAAGGGAAGGTCAGGTGATGAATGTTAGGGGAATCTGAGAGAGAGAAAGAGAGAGAGACGGAGAGAGGCAGAGACAGAGAAACAGAGAAGGAAGGAGGGAGAGAGGAAGAGAGGAAGGGAGGGAGGGAAAGAGAGACAGTGACAGACAGAAGGAGTGGTACAGAACCAAAGGACTTCACGGAAATCAAAGCCAAGGATAGCGAGTCAGGATCCTAGAAAGGTTTTGGTGACACTGAGGGGGGAACCCCTCCCCCCCCCTAAATTTTGGATGCACACTGACTTATATTTAAATACTATCATGTTGGGCTAGCAAGATGGCTCAGCAGGTAAAGAGATTTGTGGCCAAGACCAATGACCCTAGGTTAATCATAAGGACCCACATGGGAGAGAATTGACTCCACAAAATTGTCCTCTGAACTCTCCACACTCGCACGGGATAAAAGCTAACATAAAATATATTAAGAAATCCTAACATGTAGAAATGAAAAAAATCAAACACACTTTTTAAAATAAAGGCTGGAGTTTGAGAATGTGGGCAGTGTGTTTCTAGCAGGAAGCCGGCAAACTATTGTCAAGCGCCAGACAGACAGTGTACGCACAGCCATCCACTGTGTGTTCCCACAGAGTCCCCTCGGTGGACTCACAGATGTTGAAGACCCAAGCTGAGAGAGTCTATAAATAACTCTCCTTTCCTGCTTCAGTCTGGAAACAATTAAGGAAGAGATGCAGGAGCCAGACAGATGAGGCAGACATGCTCTACACATTGGTTTTATCACTGATAATGCCACTGGGCTGAAGGAGGCTTTAGAGGTGAGGCTCCATGCAACTGCTGAGAGGCCACTGTCAGAAGCATCCTGCCTAAGACAGAGAGAAGGGCCTGGAAGGGCCTGCAGAGGGGAGGCAGGGGCAAGTTTGGTCAGCACTGCCTGCCAGTCAGCAGCTACTCTGCCCGCTCTGCTGAGGCTCACTCACGTGTCTCCTCTTCCCAACGCAGAGCCTTGTCCTTCTTTGTGTCAACTGTAAAGCTGAATTTTGCATTTTCCTTGCATATCCTCCATGAAATTCACTGGACTTTTCCAAATGGAGTGGGGGAGAGGGGCATACGGTAAGGGGTAATATCACACACCTGATAGTTTTTCCACGTAAACAAAACAAAACAACAAAAACAGAACACCACAAAAATAATTAAACGTTTTACTCAATACTTGATTGGTAGTTGGGTTTTTTGTTCCCTTCTGTCATATCCTGCTAGATTTTTGTGTCCTCCACTGACAAATTGCTTAATTCTTATCAATTCATTCAACCCTTCACTATAGTTGATGCTGAAGCCAGAACCTTACACACAGCACACACCACTGAGCTGGCCTGGAATCTCACACACAGCACACACCACTGAACCGGCAGAACACTTATTCAAGCCCTTGATGTTTTGGAAACATGATTCTCTTTATAGCTCAGGCTGGCCTCAACTTCTGTGGCCCCCAGGGCTGGAGTTGCACTGTTGACCTTAGCTCTATGATCCCTTAAGTCTGTGAGATATCCCCTTTCCTTTTGCTCAGCTGGCAAGTGGCAGTCCAGTGGTTATAACCTACTGAAGATCCTTGGAGGTGATTGATAACATAGACATTTTTATACTTCTGTGACTGTGGGATGTTAAGTTTTAAAGGAAAAAACATAAAAATTGAAAGTCCTGAAGCTAACATCTCCCTTCCATTTTCTGTGGTTTAGGTAAAATTAACAAAATGTCTATAAAGCTCTGTAGAGCTCTGCTCAGAGCTCCATAGCATTCATATTTTGTTTTTTCTTTTAAAAATGGCACCCGGAGTTAGCACAACAGAATGCAGATGGTCCTTGGAGTCTAGATCGGCTAATTGTCACACAGACTACCCCATGATGGTACAAAGAATATTATGTTCTTTGTTTTGAGACAGGGTCTCCTGTAGCCCAGGCTGGCCTTGAACTCACTGTGCAGCTCCCTCTACCTCCACGTTCCAAATGCTGGGATGGCAGCTATGTTACACCAATTCTGTCTTTGCTGTGTTTGCTTTGGAAGGAGAAGTTGGTGCCCAGGGACACGTACCAGCTTCAAAGTTTCTTCCACCAGCTTGTGTTTTCAGGTCCCTTTCCCCAGGCTTTGGAGAGGGGGACTCTTCTGTCCTCTGAGACTCAGGGCCCTAGAGCTGGCATGGAGAGTCCTTTCTTTCTTCTTGCTTGCAGCACATTACTGCTCACTCTTTCAACAGTTGCTTAGTTCCAGTTAATAGGTAGGGAGGGCTAACTCTGAGCAAGACTTTGTGTAAAGCTTCTCCCTCAGCCCATCATTCTGTGCTTCTGTGTCTCCACTGTGAAGATGGTGAGCTTCTCCTTTGTGTAAAGCTTCTCCCTCAGCCCATCATTCTGTGTTTCTGTGCCCCCACTGTGAAGATGGTGAGCTTCTCCTTTGTGTAAAGCTTCTCCCTCAGCCCCATCTTCCTGTGCTTCTGTGTCTCTACTGTTAAGATGGTGAGCTTCTCCTTTGTGTAAAGGTTCTCCCTCAGCCCATCATCCTGGGCTTCTGTGTCCCCACTGTGAAGATGGTGAGCTTTTCCTTTGTGTAAAGTTTCTCCCTCAGCCCATCATCCTGTGCTTCTGTGTTCCCACTGTCAAGATGGTGAGCTTCTCCTTTGTGTAAAGCTTCTCCCTCAGCCCATCATCCTATGCTTCTGTGTCCCCACTGTGAAGATGGTGAGCTTCTCTTTTGCCCCTGGGAACCGTTTTGTGGGTGATTCTCTTCTAGGGGACCCTGATTATCTGTGGCTGCTCACTGTAGCCTCATGCTGAGAGGCTACCTCTGGAAGGCTTTGCTCCATTGCCAATCTTCTCAAGGGTAAGTGCTTCCCAGGGCACCTATGTAGCTGCTCACAGTCACAATTTTGCATTCGCTTGATGGATGCCTCTATCCTCCATTGGCTGTCCAGGGATAAAGTCTTGTCTGTTTATTCTCCCCATTATATTCCCAGTTTCCAGGAAATTCTTACTACATTTGTCAAATGAATGGGGGGGGGGAGGCATAGACAGCTTGCCATCTGGAAGAACAGACTCTTAGAACAGAAAACTAAGATAAGATATTGTCTTGCTCCATATCATAGCGACATGGGCTACTGTGGAAGTGCATAGGCACATACTTACCCAGGAACCCTCACCCAAGAGTGGCCAGGGAAACTTTCATGTCCTGCAGCTGAGAAAGAGGACAGACTGGAGACAGGCGGCGTGCAAGCCCAGAATCTACCCTTTCATGTCCCAGTGTTCCGTATGAATATTAGGGGTGGTGTTTCCAAATCATGAGTAGCCCACAGGGTAAGTCCTGCTTTTCTGTTGAAGAAGCCACACCAAGACTTGCTCCATGGAAACCACACTCATCTCACTGAGCTGTGCCCATCCCATCAGGTACCTGGACATGGCCGGTGCACATCACCAGCCTCCTGTCTCCAAAGTCTTTAAGCCCCAGTAGCTACAGGGCAGGACAGAGGAACAGACCCTTGGTGAGACTCAGATCATTATTAAGAAGGGGAGAGGAGGAGAGTGGAGTGGAGAGAGGGAAAGAGGAGTGGAGGGGAAAAGAGACAGGAGACAAGAACAGGCATAGCTCAGGGCATTTTTCCTGAGCCCAAAGAGCTTGGGCTGGAGACAGAAGGCTCTCGTCCATGGGGCAGCCCAGACTCCTCAGTGTGACTGACCAGCTCCACAGAAGATTTGTGGAGAACAGGGGGTGTTTGCCACTCATTTCCACAGTCACACATAGATTATTTCATAAGCACATTTACTGCATTTTTAAAATGTGAAATGTAGGTGTACCCAACTTTGTAACAAACATGGAGGGAGACATCTGCTATCTTCCCCCCCTCCACCCCTGCTCATAAATATGAGGGCAGCACTCAAAGAAGGTAGTGGATTTCCTGAAGATTAAGGTCTATTCAAGGGTCAGCCTGAGAGTTCTGACTTACCATTGCTTACTGTTCAAGTTCCTCAAAGACATAGCAAACAAATGGAATTCCTATTGTCTGCCCCACCGTGCAAGAAAGTGTGCACACAAGCAACCACCTGCAAGTGTATGTCCCAGTGTGCCCTCAGAGTCCAGAGGAGAAACTAGGTGTCTTCCTTTTCAGTCTTTACACCTCTGAGACAGGGTTTCAGGTTTGCTAGTGGCCAGCTTACTCCAGTGATCTTGTCTCTGCCCTCCTTCCCCACAGCACTGATGTGGGTTAGAAATGGTGTCCTGAGTCCCTTGGGGCTCAGGCTGCTGGGCGAGGTGGGACTGGCACCCCCGGGGCTGTGAGATGCTGTAGGACCCTGGTTCTGGGGGTGGGGAGGTATAATCTGAGGTCCCCACAGAACTGCTGGAATTGGCTCGGGGTCCCCAGGTCTGCACTGAGGCTGGAGATGGCAAGTTCTAGTTCCTGAACACTGTGGATGCCAGAGAGTGGGCCCGTGGGCAGGCTCTGGCCCTGGGCCTGAAGGGAAAATGGCAAGGGGAGAGCTCCTGCTGGGTTCACAGGGAGGAGAGTCCTTGTCTTGCTCAGCTAGCTTTGTTTGGCAGAAGCCCTGTCTGGGAACGCAGGGAGGTCTCCCCCAGGAAATTAGATGTGTGACTCATTAGGGGAACACCTGCTCCATTTCTCCAGCACCGTGGATCCCAATGAGAAGTCCATGGTTTTAAGGCATTTATTATAGAAAGGAAGAAAGAGCCAGGCGTGGTGGCGCACACCTTTAATCCCAGCACTCAGGCAGAGGTAGGCGGATTTCTGAGTCCGAGGCCAGCCTGATCTACAAAGTGGGTTCCAGGACAGCCAGGGCTATACAGAGAAACCCTGTCTCAAAAAAACAAAAAACAAAAAACAAAAAACAAGAAGAAGACGAAGAAGAAGGAGGAGGAGGAGGAAGAGGAGGAGGAGGAAGAGGGAGAAAGTAGGGAGTAGAGGCTGGCCATGGCCATGTGGTGGAGGGGAGGGAGTGTGGAGAGAGGGGGAGCAAGGGAGGGAGAGGCAAGAGTAAGAGAGTAAGAGAGTGAGAGAGAGGAGGGGGCAATCAGCCCCTTTTATAGTGGGCCAGGCCTACCTGGCTATTGCCAGGTAATTGTGGAGAGGAGCATACCTGACTGTTGCCAGGTAACTGTGGGGGTGGAGTCTAGACAGAATACTAGGAGCTTGGGGCATTGCCTACAGGACTGATGGCCATGCACATCCCCGAGGGGGACTGTGGGAGGCTGTAGCTGCAAGAGGAGCCAGGGGTCCAAGGGGTGTGGCCAAATACCTGCTGTTCCTTGAAGGATAGTCACCTGCCAGGTCTCTGGGGTTCAAAGCCTACGGTGGACTGTGAGCCAGGCTGCCTGTGCAGAGCTCACCACCCCACACACTGGGGCTGTGTGTGTTTGTGTGTGTGTGTATGTGTGTGTGTATGCATGGATGTGTATGTGTGTCTGTGTGTGTGTGCATGCCCTTCCTTTTACATGTGTGCTGGGCTATGATCTCAGCATCTTAACGCTTGTGTAGCAATCACTCTTTCATTTCTCAAGAACTCCAGTTGGTCTTACTAAAATACTTAGAGCATGAATTCTCTTTCAAAATTTGAGAAAATGCAGTTAAATGCTTCTACAGTTCTTGTGATATTATTTATGATTTTGAGTACTTTTTAAAATGTGGAATTATTTAATCTGAAAGTAATAAGAACTGTTAAAGCTTTAAACATATGTCTGTTAAACCGACATCTTAAAAGAGACCCATGTTACCTTCCAAGGATCCATGTTCTTCATTACATGAACCACTATTGAAAAGAAGTAAGGCCGGGCGGTGGTGGCGCACGCCTTTAATCTCAGCACTTGGGAAGCAGAGGCAGGTGGATTTCTGAGTTCGAGGCCAGCCTGGTCTACAAAGTGAGTTCCAGGACAGCCAGGGCTATACAGAGAAACCCTGTCTCGAAAAACCAAAAAAAAAAAAAAAAAAAAAAAAAAAAAAAAAAAAAAAAAAAAGAAAGAAAAAAAGTAAGAATGTAGCATTCTGTACTCTGCGTGTTTGCTGGCAACCCAAACTCCTGGTGTCAGAGTCTAAAATTCTAGCTTTGCTCTATAACTACAGAGTTGTGCAAGGTGATGCTCTAACCATAGCATGCCTCCACAAAGGCTTGCTGGGGAATAAGAAGAGCCGTAAGACAGGCGAGGACACCGGTGGATTTTAGCTTGGTTTTCTTCTATTTACTGTCTATCATGGAATTCCACACAGTGGGGTGCCGTGTCCTTAAGAGCAGGTGGTTTATGTGTTCCATCCTTTGGAATGGGCAGATCTAGCTTAGTAGCTATCTAGCTAAGTGCCATGCTTGCCAGCACACAGCATGATTATCCAGCCCCACAGCAGTAGGTCTGGCTCGACAGCCTTCCGGTCGACATCCCAAGCTGGTTTTCAGGTGAGGGTACTTTCAGCTTCCTTAGAGAGTGGCGGGCTATCTTTCCTCAAACCAGACATGTGAAAAGCTCCTGTGTATATCTCTTCGGTACTTGGAGAAATGTAATACTTTCTCCCATTTTTTTCTTGTGGACTACTACAGGGAGTGTGAATTAGTCAATACTCTCCAAACTAATAGAAAAGACAGGACTGTTGTTGCACCATGGTGGTATCTACCCTCATACTGTCTCAGCATCCAGGGAGCTGGCTCAAGGCCTACTGCAGACACCATGTAAATGTGAACATAGAACCTACACCCTGTCCTCCAATGCACTTTGTCATTTACATTATTTGGAATATTTAATATGCTGTAAACATTTGTTATCCTGTATTATTTAAAGAGTAATGACACCAAAATGTTTATATTTTTGGTTGAGATGCACATCTTATGAAATATGTTTGATGTGGTTATTGAATTAAAAAAAGATGCAGAACCCATGAATATAGATGAATATCTATCCATATGTAGATATTGTTAACATATATTTTACATACATATATATGGTTTGATTTTACTTTATGTGTGCAGGTATTTTGGCTGCATGTATGCATGTAGCATTTATGTGCTGTGCCTGTGGAGGCCAGAAGAGGGGATCAGATCCACTGGAACTGGAGTTATTAGCTTCCATGTAGGTGTTAGGAGCTGAACCTGGGTCCTCTGTAAGAGCAACAAGTGCTCTTCACTGCTGAACCACCTCTCTAACCACTTATGCATATACATTTAAGTTGCTAAGAAAAAAATCAAAAGAAAGATAATACATAAAAGTGATATAAAATTCAAATTTCAGTGGTCAGAACTTTATTAAAACGTAGACACTGAGCTGCTTCTGTCTTTTCTGCTGAGTTTGAGCTATCCCTGCACTTGAGATATTTGACAGGCACTATATAGCCTACAAATCCTAAAATGCTTGTTGTCTATTACTTGCAAGGAAAGTTCATCAAATCCACACCAAGTTCAGGGAAACAAACCCAAAGAAGAGGCATTTGGTTTAAGTCGGTTGAGAACCAGGTATCAGGTAAGGGAACTGATGGAGCCGTTGTGTGTAATTTTTAAATCTTTCTAGCTCTTTCTCAAGAGCTCTTCCAGAGCTCCCTCAACCTTTTGTGGCCAGCTTCACCAATCTGCCAATGATCATCCTTCTGTGCCCTTTCTCCTGCCCACCCTAGGTGTGTGGATGGGAAAACACCAGACAGCCTTAGTATTTTAAAACTAGAGAGATAACTCAATGGCTGGGCGAAGAATATCCTGCCCCATCCTCCTTGGCCTCCACCCATGGTGGAACCTACAAACTATTGGTGCCCCTTAACCTACATGTCTGCCACTTCCTCTGCTCCACCATCTGCTCTGCCCCTCTCTCTCATCCCCTTCTCAAGTTCCACCTTTTCCCCTTCACCCAATAATGAGCTTCCACAGTCTTTATCGACACAATGAAGAACCAATGAGGGAATCGACACCTCCCTTTACATAGAGCCTCTAAGTCAAGTCAAGTGCCTGGATTAGATATGGATTTGACCTCTTCAAGTCCTACTTATGGTCTGAGACAATGCAGTGAAAAGACTGAGATGGTGAAGCAGCCTGTGAGAGAAAAGCCAATGCTCACAGAGCTGCCAAAGGGAGGCTATCAGGGTGCACAGTTCTGCTGTGGAGGCAGCAGGAGGAAATCAGTGAATGGAATTAGCCATTTTCTTTAGGCCCAAATGCACCAGATGAAAAGGGCCTAAAACCATGGGAGGGATTTTCTGTTTCTGATACTCTTCATCAGGATCCGTCAGCTGTAATTACTGAAATCTGAGGTACACATTCTCAAAATACCAGAAGAAATGTATTATTTCCTTCAGAAAATCATCCTAACTGCCAACTGTGAAGTGCTTCCAAAGCCCAACAGCCCGTGTGTAACTCTGCAAAGTGCTTCTGAGACAGTCACCTTGTTTTCTTTGCTGTTTGATAAAAACAAAAATCCAAGGAGCATGGAGTCAGCTTGCCCACGGGTAGGGAGTTCTGGACGGTGTGCTTTTTGAGGCTGCTACCATTTGAAATGTTTACACCTGGCCTCTCGCCTACTCTAATTCTACTTTACTTCAAGCTTTATCGAAATGTCGTCCCTGGCTTAGCAGTCCATTTTTGTGTAGAATAAGCACCTTACAGAAACGATACTTTCTAGAAGATACACATTTTTAAAACCATAGACCCAACAGAACATTAAGTTGGTGTGGATTCTGAGTGGCACACTTGACCTCTGACGTCTGTGTTCTGCCAGCTGGGTTGGCTGAGACTGTTCAAGGTTTGTGGGGTTCATTCTATTCTTTATTATTGCTGCCTTGTCCCTGTTGCGCTTTGAGTACAGTGCTTCTGGATGAGACTGTTATCCCTGAGGTCGGGAGCTTGGGACCAGCAGTCATTCCATGGTTAGGAGAAAGGAGAAAGAGGCACATTGATGAGGCCAAGCACTGTGAGACTTCCCGTGTGAACAGCTGCAGTCTGGTTCTGCCTGCCTGTGTACTGACACTGTGGATTAGGGTTTATCCTTGTCTTTTATGTGCATTACATACCTAAGCTGACATTATCATGAACTTTAAATCAAAACCTGGACGAGAGGCCATCAATTAGTGTTTGTGGAGACATCTGAGGGATGGGCTGGTAGAGGTCAGTCTGAGACTCCCGTTCAGGTTCTCAATACTATGTCCAAAAAAGGTTATATAAATTCATTGTAAATGTTTGATGATTTTATGCAGAACTTGCTATTTGCTTATAGTTAAGTTTATCTATAAACTTTATGTGAACACTATTATATGTAAACAGTACATACTACATACAAAATACATACTATATATATAAATAAATACTATTGTATAAAATACATTGACATAAATCATGTCACTAATGGCTTTATTTTTACTAAAATGAGAAGCTAAAAATGGAGATGCTATTTTCTTGCCCCCCAAATAGCCTTGCAGCATATTAGAGGCAACATTATTCAATCATCGGATAAACCAAGCCTTTGACTGGCCAATAGGTAATGTCAGTGTTCATCTTCCCTCTTTGCCATTTCAGTCATAGGAAGTTGGCTCTGTTTGTTTAAAGCACCAAAAACAGATACACAGTTAATTATGGACAGATAGTTGTTTTCAAAAATGGTATTAACATAACAATGAGGCCTAGAGAGATGGCTCAGTGGTTTGCTGTGCAAGCACGGGGCCTGAGGTCAAATTTGTAGAACGCATGTTAGTCTGGGTGTGGTAGTGTGTTTCTTTAATTCTGATGGTTCTGCAGAGAGATGGGAGATGGAATGAGGAGAATCCCTGGAAGTCTGTAGACCACTGAGCCTGTGTGGACCACAGTGACGAGCAACAAAAAGAGGCCTCACACATTTGGAAGACAAGGATTGATGGTCAAGATTGTTCCCTGACTGAGACACACAGCCAGGGGTGTGCACCCACACACACACACTCAAGTATATGTACGTTACATATCACCTGCACACACTCAAAATGAAAGCCATACACTTATGGAAAGCTTTGAAAAAATATACTGAGCAAAGTTCTTATTCAGAATTTTGTAACAAAGAACTATCAGAACTCAATAATAATAATAATAAAACCGGGGCTGGTGAGATGGCTCAGCGGGTAAGAGCACCCGACTGCTCTTCCGAAGGTGATAAGTTCAAATCCCAGCATCCACATGGTGGCTCACAACCATCCGTAACGAGATCTGGCGCCCTCTTCTGGATTGTCTGAAGACAGCTACAGTGTACTTACATATAATAAATAAAATTTAAAAAACCAACAAAACAAACAAACAAACAAAAATAATAAAACCCCTCCAACTTAAAAACTGCACAAAATATCTGGATAGAGTCTTTACCAAAGAAGATAAACAGTCACTACATAAGCAATGAAAGGATCAGGATATATTTTTTTCATTAGAGATACGTACACACTAAAAGCCCAAGCCTGATATCACGGATGGCACCGATGGCTGACAGCGGACGGCGCTGTTGCTGCCTACAGAGTAACCAGAGTGCTTCTTTATTCTAGTACATAGGCCAAGTTAACACTCACTTCGGAAGAAAAGAATTTCAGTTTCTTGAAAAATTAAACACACCACTTAAAAGATTTTATGATTAATGTGTGTGTGTGTGTGTGTGTGTGTGTGTGTGTGTGTGTGTGTGTGTGTATGTATGAGAGTGTGTGTATATGAAGTGCTTGGGGATGCTAGAGTGTTGAATCCCCTCGAATTAGACATACTGGTGGTTTTGAGCTGCCATGTGAGTGCTGGGAACTGAACTCAGGTTCTCTGGAGGAACGTCAAGCTCTCTTAACCACTGAATTCCAGCCTATTCCTTTAATTTTACCCCTCCCCCATCTCTACCCCTTCCCCAGAGCTGAGGACCTGAGGGCCTTATGCTTGGTAGGCCAAAGCACTTTACCACTGAGCAAAATCCCCAACCCACACTCTGAACCATAAGATCTAGTAATCGCTTTCCTTGGCATGTGCCCAAATAAACTGAAAATATATAGAAAACATTAACATTTATAGTGGCTTTTTTTATAAGTGTAAAATCTTGGAAGAAATCAAGAGGAAAGCAAATGGATAAACAATCAAATACTGTTCAGTGGTAAAATGTGAGCTATATATCCAGAGGACAACAAGGAATCTTAAATGTGTGCTGCTAAGTGAAATAAGTTAATCAGAAAAGCTACTTACTGTAGGATGCCATTCATAGAACCTCCTAGAAAAAGGCCAAACAAGAGTAAAAAGACAAGGGGTTGCAGGAGAGGAAGGCATGAATGAGGGTAGTACAGAAGACTTGTTATAACTGGAGACTTTCTGCTATGACATTGTGGTGATTGATATATGCCATTACCTTGTTGTTAGAACCTGTAGAGTATATGCTATGACTAAAGTCTAAGTTAACCACTCATCAATTATGACATGCGTCACATGGATACACTGCCAAAGCAGGAGGAAATCATGGCCTCAGGGATGAGTCATGTGAGAACCCCAGTTTCTAGCCCAGGTTTTGGTCATTCAAAATTCCTCTAAAAATGAGAGAGAGAGAGAGAGAGAGAGAGAGAGAGAGAGAGAGAGAGAGATGCTAGCCTTGGTCCTAAAGCCTTCTCGTTAATACTCATTAACTTTGAGACTCTTAAGCCTAATTATAAAAGAACAGTTGTGCCTGCTCACATAACCAACCAAAAAGCATACTTAGCAAACATGTCTGTTTACATGTTTCAGTTTTGCTGAAATGCATGAGAATGGGATGAACAGATGCATGGGATAGACCCTTACAAAGAAACCTGAACAGATGGATGGAATAGCCCCCTACAAAGAAATCTGAACAGATGCATTGGATAGACCTCTACAATGAAATCTGAGCAGATGCATGGGCTAGTTCCCTACAAAGAATTCTGAACAGATGCATAGGATAGCCCCCTACAAAGAATCTGAACAGATGTGTGGGATAGACCTCTACAAAGAAATCTGAGCAGATGCCTGGGCTAGCCCCCTACAAAGAAATCTGAACAGATGTGTGGGATAGATTCCTATGGAGAACCCCCTGGGGCCTGCAGTGCTTAAGACAGAGGGTGAGGCCAAGACAATGGTGAGAGGTTTTCAGGATTTCTACTCCTTTCTAGAGTAAAGAATACAAGTGATATAGCCCAAAAGAAAGGGTGGGCGGGAGTGTAGAGTGAGCCAGCCAAGCTCTGCTGAATGTGAGCCAGCCCAGGGCATTCAGGCCTTTAAATAGATGTGTTCTCCTCATCAAAGACTGCAGTCAAAGATTCTGATTTCTTCTTTTTGAGAGAGACTCACATGTAGTCCAGGTTGGCCTTGAACTCATGAAGGCAAGCATGACCTTAATCTCCTGTTCCTCCTGCTCCTACCTTTAAGTGCTGAGGTTACAGATGTGTGCTCCATACTTGGCTTCAGTATGGATACTTTGATCATGAAATTGGGATAGACAATTTTAGATCCACTTCTAGCTGAGATGCCCGCTGGATGTGGCAAAGAGAACGGGCTCACTCACATTGTCCTCTGACCTCCACAAGCTCACTGGGGCACCCATGCCTCCCCAGTACACACATATAACATAAATAAACAAATTAATAAAATCGATAAATAAATATCATTCTTTAAAAAAATTATGTTGGGGCTGCTGTGTTGACAAATGACTTGGTGAAGACAAAGCTCCTCTCCTCAGAGAAGCCTTACAGAAGCTACTGCCTAAAGAATGTACAGGTGTGTGTGTGTGTGTGTGTGTGTGTGTGTGTGTGTACATGTGCTTCTGTATGTGTGAACATGTATGTGTTTGAGTGTGTGTGCATGTACATGAGCAAATGTGTGTGCATATGAGTATTAGCATGTATGGGCATATGTGTATTCACATGTGTGTGTGCATATTTTATAATTATTTTTATTCTCCAAATATTAAAAAAAGGCAACAAAGGGGCAAAATCCACAAAAATAAATTCCAGATATTTAATGAGATTTAACACACACACACACACACACACACACACACACACACACACACACACCCTGTACATATATCCCCTGTGTGTGCACACACAAACATACACACACATATACAATACACATGAACCACACATACATATACCTTACATATACATGTACCATGCACACACACTATACACACACTGGACATGCATACATATATACCACACACATGAACTATGTACAGTACCATATACACACCCTATATACACAGGTATCAACACAACACATACACCACACACACAATATATACACACATGTACCACACACAAACACACTATACATGTACCATATGATCACATAACACACACATATGCACCATTCATACACCATGAATGCTCCTCATATACATGCAATATACACACACCCCTCATGCATATCTATATGCATGCACTATGTATGTACACCATGTGCATACATGCACACACACTTTACACACAGAGAGATTCAGCTCACTTTCAAGTAGGTGGCAATAAGCAGTTATTTTAAAAATCTCCCACTTTGGTACAGAGAAGCTCTGTCATCCAGCCAAGTGGCTCTTGGGTCATTTCCTTTTCTTCTGTTCTGTAAGTGGAGAAGGATGTGCCCCTGAGCTCTGAGAAAGCGTTTCCAAGGGCCAACAGTAGCCAGGGACACAAGAGTCGCTCAGAGGGTACCACAGAGCAGCGCATCGGAGGTAGCTCTGCTGTGAGGAGAGCATGGCCCAGCTTCTTCCCTGACGGAATGGCTCCTTTGCTGGGTTGTTTGCTTTTATGGAGGAGGAGAGAGACAAGAGTTAGATGTTTGGCCTGTTTGGAAAAACCTTTATGTTAGTTTGATTTTTATTAATTTATGTATGATATATGTGTATGNGTACCACAGAGCAGCGCATCGGAGGTAGCTCTGCTGTGAGGAGAGCATGGCCCAGCTTCTTCCCTGACGGAATGGCTCCTTTGCTGGGTTGTTTGCTTTTATGGAGGAGGAGAGAGACAAGAGTTAGATGTTTGGCCTGTTTGGAAAAACCTTTATGTTAGTTTGATTTTTATTAATTTATGTATGATATATGTGTATGCGCATGCCTGTTTGTGTAGAGACCAGAAGAAGTGTTGGTTGCTCCCATCTGGTACTCTTTGCCTTCATCCTTTGAGGCAATCTCTGCCTGATCCTGGAGCATATACTTCTCTGGTCAGGCAGGCAGGCACCCAGCAATCCAGTGAGCTAATGTCTCTGTGCAGCGCTCATACAGTGAGGTGGGCCACAGTCAGCTCTTTCCAGAGATACTGGGATCTGAACCAGGTCCGTGTGCAGTTGATGCATTTCTGATCTACTCACCCATCCCTCTAACCCCCAGCTTGATTATTTTGCCACTAAATAAAGAACATATTCTTTGACTAGCCTAAAGCCTGATGCTGTTATTAATTAGCTAACAAATTATTACTATTTTTTCTTAGCTGGGCATCTTTGGTCAGTGTTCTGTCTCAGAACTGGGTACTTTAAAAGCTTTAGCCCATCTGTTTTCCTTCCCCAAGGAATTTCTTCATATTATAATCCTTACATGCCTTATGAATTCTAATCTATAAGCTGCTCAAATAGTCTTAGAGGCAGGCAGGAATAAATCTTAAATAAATATAAAAATAGTAGCTTGTCCTCGAGTGGGCAGAGTCTTCAAATCATAAATATAATTGAGTTCCAGCTCACCTCTTGAACCCAGGCCTCTTCTTTAAATCACAGACACATTTGTTACTGGAGCTGGAAGTATTCTCTGTTGTAGATTTTTCCTTTCTTCAGAGGCCAACCTTGGCACTAAGTAGAGATTTTAAAAATGATAATTAAAAGACAATTTACTCTTAAGTCTCTTAGAAGCAGCTTGTTTTCATATCCACTGAAACCAGAAAAGCACAGGATGGGGGGAGTAGGTAGAGGAGAAGAGAGGGGGGAGGGAGGGGAGAGGAGAGTAGGGAAGAGGAGGGGAGGTGGAGGGAGGGGAGGTGAAGAGAGGGGCGAGAGAACAGCAGTACTGTGGGAACAGCATAGCTCTGCTCTGGGTTCTAGAGGCAGACTTGGATTTGAATTTGAATTTTAAGCGTATTGACAATGGTGTCTCCACAGAAAGACGGGCAGAGGTTTACCACAGAAGATTGCTGAATGAGTGAACTCTGTGAGCGGCCTGTTGTAACTGTCCTTATCATGAGGGTCGATGACATGTCCTGTGGTAAATGCTCTCCCTCTGCACTAATGTTTTGAATCGTGTGTGACTGTATATATAAATTAATAAGATGAAATAGAACTAGAAAGTCAGTCTGTCCGTGTGTTAGTCACAGTCCAGAGGGTTAGCCCAGCACTTGGCCATGACTGCTGTTCAGTGCAGCTGCAGCGCAGAGCCCCACGGAAACTCTGCGAGGTTGGTCTTCTCTGGGCTTCACTCAGCTCTGGAGAAGGCCTGGACCTAGTCGCTGGGCTTTCTACTATTGTCTAATTCGTGGAATGAACAGCAGACTGGACATGGCTGTTTTAACATTCAAAGTGCATACTACGAGATTAATTCAGATACATATAATCTAGAAACCATGGTGCATGTTAGGTCTCTACACCTTGCAGAATGAGTTGGGCCTCAAGCTACTCTAGTTTAGTTTTTGTAGCTTTTAAGAGGTTAGGGCAGGGAGTGTGCAGCTTAAACCGGGGAGTAAACACTGAGAAAGAAAGCTTGCTTTCACCTTAATGAAGGGATGTCTTCTTCCTTCCTTCCTTCCTTCCTTCCTTCCTTCCTTCCTTCCTTCCTTCCTTCCTTCCTTCCTTCCTTCCTTCTTTCCTTCCTTCCCCTTCTCTTCCCCTTCTCTCCCTTCTCCTCCCTTACCCACTCCTCCACTTCCCTCTTCTCCCCTCCTCTCCTTTCCACTCCTCCCCTCCCCTTCTCTTCCCTTTCCGTCCTCCCTTTCCTTCTTCCTTCCCTTCCCTCTCCTCCCCCCCCCCCCCCTTCCTTCCCCTCCCCTCCTCTCCCCCCCCCCCCCCCCCCCTCCCCTTCCTTCCCCGCCCCTCCTCTCCCCCTTCCCCTCTTCCCTTCCCTTCCCTTCCCTTCCCTTCCCTTCCCTCCCCTCCCCTCCCCTTCCCTTCCTTTCTTTCTCCACTTATCAGTTGCACAAGTAAAGTGGGCATATAATAGTGCCAGCGTCTGTTCAAGGCATGAGCACTCCTGTGAGGTCAAATGTGTTCGCAAGGCCACACAGACATCAAGCTATGGTTTGAGCTCACTGTCTTCTGTTAATGGGCTATAATACCATATTATGCTTTAAGAGACCTTTGAACAAGGCAGTTCTCAACCTCTTGACCATTGCTTTATGATCCTGTCATCTCCTACAGCCATGCTAAGTGAAAGGAGATGAAACCAATTCGATTCTCTTTAGTAGTGGGCTGACCCATGATCCATGGTCGAAAGCTCTGAGTTCAGACACAGACAAGGTTGAATTTGACACAGAGCAGCTGCTGACCTTTGAGCCACAGCGTTCTCTTTCCTTCTCCTCATTCTCATTCTCTCTCTCTCTCTCTCTTTGTAGGGCTGTTGTCTAGTTAAGGGACACTGCCCTCAAATTACCTACCATGTGATGTACTGCCACACTTAATCCTTACAGAATGTTCCCTCTCGCTTCTGTCAGCGTCCCTATTCTACTGATGTTTAGCCTGAGCCCATAAAACTACACATAGCAATGTTGGAATCCAGCCCATATAGACCTGCCCAGAGCTAATCACTAACCCTGATGATGTCCTTAAATTGTTCTAGTTCAGTTTTTGGTCCTCTCTCTTCTCCCCTCCCTCCCTCCCTCCCTCCCTCCCTNTCCCTTCCCTTCCCTTCCCTCCCCTCCCCTCCCCTTCCCTTCCTTTCTTTCTCCACTTATCAGTTGCACAAGTAAAGTGGGCATATAATAGTGCCAGCGTCTGTTCAAGGCCTGAGCACTCCTGTGAGGTCAAATGTGTTCGCAAGGCCACACAGACATCAAGCTATGGTTTGAGCTCACTGTCTTCTGTTAATGGGCTATAATACCGTATTATGCTTTAAGAGACCTTTGAACAAGGCAGTTCTCAACCTCTTGACCATTGCTTTATGACCCTGTCATCTCCTACAGCCATGCTAAGTGAAAGGAGATGAAACCAATTCAATTCTCTTTAGTAGTGGGCTGACCCATGATCCATGGCCGAAAGCTCTGAGTTCAGACACAGACAAGGTTGAATCTGACACAGAGCAGCTGCTGACCTTTGAGCCACAGCGTTCTCTTTCCTTCTCCTCATTCTCATTCTCTCTCTCTCTTTGTAGAGCTGTTGTCTAGTTAAGGGACACTGCCCTCAAATTACCTACTGTGTGATGTACTGCCACACTTAATCCTTACAGAATGTTCCCTCTCGCTTCTGTCAGCGTCCCTATTCTACTGATGTTTAGCCTGAGCCCATAAAACTACACATAGCAATGTTAGAATCCAGCCCATATAGACCTGCCCAGAGCTAATCACTAACCCTGATGATGTCCTTAAATTCTAGTTCAGTTTTTGGTCCTCTCTCTTCTCCCCTCCCTCCCTCCCTCCCTCCCTCCCTCCGTCCCTCCGTCCCTCCGTCCCTCCGTCCCTCCGTCCCTCCCTCCCTCCCTCCCTCCCTCCCTCCCTCCTTCCCTCCCTTCCTCCCTCTGTCCCTCCCTCCCTCCCTCTCTCCCTCCCTCCATCTCCTCCTTTGAATTGCCTCTTTCCTCTCTTCATTTTTTCAGTGCTTGGGACCCAAGCCCAGGGCTTTGTGCAAACATTGAGCTTCTTCCCATCTGTATCTGAGCATCCCTCTGTGTCCCTTCTGAAGACTCATGGCTTTCCTTGTGAGCTTGTAGAAGTGTCCACTCCACCTAACAAGGCCACACTGTCACTGCCTCCATTGCCATCTCTGTCTTGAACCAGCAGGTGCTTTTCCCTGTTTGTTTCTCTCAAGCTGGAGGAGTTTGAGTTTCCAGGTATCCTCCCTCTGAACCAAATTTTGTGTCTTCCAAGTCCCACTGAGGACTAAGGATTTTATCTGTTTACCTACTTCTTCCAGCCCTTTATAAGAATAATTCATTCTTCTTAAATTCTCCTTCAGTCTTTTAACAGAATGAAATACAGTTTTCTTTACTTAGTTTAAAGAAATAAGTCTAGTATTATTTTAATACATGTAGTGATTTCCCCTAGCATTGCCATATTCTTCTTTTTTTTTTTTTTTTTTTTTTTTTTTTTGGTTTTTTCGAGACAGGGTTTCTCTGTATAGCCCTGTCTGTCCTGGAACTCACTTTGTAGACCAGGCTGGCCTCGAACTCAGAAATCCGCCTGCCTCTGCCTCCTGAGTGCTGGGATCAAAGGCGTGCACCACCACGCCCGGCTGCCATATTCTTCTTATAATGAGGCTATAAATGGCTGCAAGGGAAAATACATTGAAATCCCCAGTGTAGGTGCTCAGAGAGTCTGGCAGCATTTGGTGTCGGTCCTGTGAGGCCAGCCAGAATCTGAATAGCTCTTGGATTACTTTTCTAACCCCATTTACACTTACAAGCAGAGTCCTGGAGCTCAGGAGCCACCGACTGCCTTCTTTTGGGCATGGCCTTTTAAGATGGAGTCAGGGAAGCCAAGAGGAACAGGTAGTGTGTTATCTCTTCCCCCTCCTCCAACTCCAGCCTGCCTGGTGTAGCTAGCTCTTAAAGAGCTGCTCTCTGGAGACAGAGCAGCTGTTGGCTACCTCTGGACAGCTCACCTGCATCTCACACTTCAGGACATTCCTCAAGTCCGTTCTATGGGAACAGTGTAGGACAGGTGCAGAAGGACTGTCAAATGGCTCGGAGCAGAGGAACTCCAATTCCCAACCCTGGATGCTCTAAAAATATTCCACCGTTTAACACTTATAGAAATATTATCTCAAAATGGGAGCATCTAGTGGTTGGGGAGGTACATGGCTCAGTGTTAAAGAATCTTTACTGCTCTTGCAGAGGACCTGGGTTTGGTTCCCAAACCACATCCAGCAGTTCACAACCATTTGTAATCCCAATTCCAGGGGATCTGACACCCCCATCCCCATCTGGCCTTTACAGGTACCTAGCTGCACATGGTACATATGAACTCATGCAGGCACACATACTTAGACATAATAAATAAGTATATCATGTAAATCTTTTTTTTTTTAATTTTAAAGGGGGGTGGTGGTGGCTGAAGGACACCCATGGGTGGAAGTAAATTTTTTAATTTAATTTTTTACTTATTCACTTTACACCCCACTCACTGCTCTCCTCTTAGTCACCCCCTCCACAACCCTCCCCTCTCCCTTTCCTTTGAGCCCGTGGGGACCCCCTGGGTATCGCCCCTCACATCACTTCAAGTCTCTGTAAGTCTAGATGATTCCTTTTCCACTGAGGCCATACAAGGCAGCCAGCTAGTAGAACATTCCCCACGTACAGGCCACAGCTTTTGGCATAGCCCTGGCTCCAGTTGTTCAGAACCCACATGCAGACCAAGCTGCAAATCTGCTGCTACATTTTAAATGCACTTTCCTATGTGGTGTAAGGATGAGGTTAGAACAAGAGGGATTGACCAGTGCAAGTCCCTTGTGTGACGGGAGGTTGCTTGGGGTTGGGGGATGCTTTCCTCATTTTGCTTGTGGTGTGTGTGTGGCTGGAGCACACACAGTTGCCCGGGTCTGTGTCCCCTTTACTATCTTCTGCCTCCCTTGCATCTTGTCCTCCACATGCAAGGATGAGGGGAGCCAGAGAGTTTCCTTTCAGGGTCATTGAGGTAGGATGGCTTTGTACTCTCTCATTTGGTCTCCCATGTGTTTGTCTGGATTTTTCAGGCTCCTCCCCATCATCCAAAACACGCCCTCCTGCCCCTGCTCATGATTTTTCCCTCTCTTCTCTAATTCTTTGCTCTGAGATCGGCAAGTTGCCTCTAGCTTTGTTTGACTGAGGTTTCAGCATGTTTTCTGGGAGATCCTGAGACACCCAACATGACCAGACACCAGATCCCTCTGGTATGTGGTCTACAGAAATGCAGGCAGGGGTTGGGGGTCGGGGTAGGGAGTGGAGGGTAGGGTGGGTCAGAGAGGCATTGTGCTCCCTTCCCTCCCTTCGGGTGCTGCTCTGGCTTCCTTGGGAGCTTCTAAGGCAGCAAGGGACCGCTCTGAACTCACAGGAAAGGGAGGATGACAATTTTCAGAAAGTAGTTCTCATTCTGATTTTATCTTTGAGCCCCCTCCTGCCTCTGCTAAGGGGTCTTCAATCCTTGTCACAACTAGCTTGGGTCAAAGGTCATCACCACCAGTGGCTTGGGCCACACATGGTCTGCTGGTCCTTCCTAAGGTCTGTAGCATGCTCCTTCTGACTTTTTATTTCTCTCCAGGTTTGAGCGTCACGTCTTCTGTCTTTGTCTCCTCTGGCATCTTTTTTGGACATCTTCCCAGTGAATTAAAGTAGACCCTGAAATACACCAATGTACCTTTGCGTGAGCAGGAGATCAGATAAAGTGATTTTAGTGGTGGCTTTTCATTTCCTTTATCAAAAATTGTTGTTGGGATGACTGAGCTTCGGAAATAAGAAAAAGATAGAATGGAGAGATTGGCCATGTGTGTGTCCTGCACTCTGCTGATGAGAAAGGGGAAAAATTGGCTGAGTACCAAACATTGTAACAATAAAATAAATAAATGAGATAATTAGGCATTCATACAGATCCTTTTACATGTTTGTTTGTTTGTTTGTTTGGAGACAGGGTCTCACTGTACGGCCCTGACTAACCTGGAACTCACGTTGTAGATCAGTCATGCCTTGAACTCACAGAGATTTGCTCCTCTGCTTCCCAAGTGCTGGCCCACACCCAGCTAGGGTTTTACACTTCAGTTGTTATTACCTCTAGCAATAAGAGCTAGTCTTTAAAAACAGAATTGAGACATTTGGAGACTGGGTGAGGGATAACCAAGTTGGCCTTGGCCAAATGCATCTGTAGTGAGACACCAAACAAATTTAGGCAAATAGACCCTTTATCCCTAGATTCTCACAAAGCCACAGTGTCCAGGAACCAAAGCATGCTAGGACAGAACAGAAGCCCCGACACAGGCACTTCTCTGGTCTGGTAGTGTAATCCTGGCTTGTGACATGCTGTTTCCTGAGTCTGTTTCTATGTTATGAAGGAGGGTAAGTGGGCAGCCCTCCTGCACCGTGCATGGCTGGGAGTCCTACAGGAGACATTGCCAATGCTCTTTCCCCCTGACAATTGCTCAGGGCTGTTTGGTGATCTGCTTTTGGTTGTCACAATGATAAGTCCACCTGGAAGAAGGACCTCTAACAGTTGACACACCTGACAGCAAGCCACATGTCAGATTATCCATGCTACAGGCAATGATGTAGGCCACATGCCATAGTGGCAGGACCCACTTGTGTATGAATTCTTATCTCAAACCCAGAAAATTATTTGCACCAAGTTCTATTTGCAAAAATGTGATTACAATCCTTCTGGGATAGACAAGCAAGTCATTCATTCTGGTCGGTATCCTTTGATCTCCCATGTTCTCCCCCAGGAAGCAACTGGAGGGCAGGCCTCCATTGTGCGAAGCTCAGAATTCCAATTCTCTGGGATAGGGCAATATCATTGCTGTGGAACCTGGGATAGCTTTAGCTGGGCCCCTTTTCACAGGACTAATGTGACTCTCCTAATGTATTTAGATAGTGCCATCGATTACAGTGACAAAGAAAGCTCATCTTGAGCAGACTGTGGAGAGGTTCATGTAAAAGCACTGAATCGTCTCTGCTCTCTAGGCAGAATGTCTTCTGTGTTGGATGTGAAGGATCTGAGGCAGAGGTTGACTTTCTGTCCTGGGCCCATCTGGGGACAACCGAAGAACAGAGAGTCAAATGAAACTGCCCAGCATCCATCTTCGTCCTCTATTACTACTTCCTGGACTCAATCACAGTGATGTAAAATACAAAGAGAAATGAGTATACTGTGTTAGCTTCTGACGCCTCTTCTTTAGGCTTTTCCAGAGTTAATTGCTCTGGATGAATGCCTTCTTCCCATCTGAAGACAGAGAGTATGATAGCATCAGCAACATGTGACAATGGCCATTGCAGTCCTTTTTTGTTTGTTGAGACAATATCTCTCTCTGTATCCCAAGCTGCCATCAAAATCACTATCCTCTTATCTCGGTCTCCCAGGTACTGCACTACTGTGAGCTGCTATACCTGTTTCATATCAGTTTATCTTACTGTATAATAAATTATTGCAACTCATGGTTTGAGTCTGCGAAGTACAGATTGATGACCACACAGTCTGTATGGGTTTAGAGTCCCGCACAGGTCAGCTAGGGAGTCCAGCTCCTCTGTCAGGGTTTCAAAGGCCTGAAATCAAGGTGACAGACAACTGGGCTGTGAGTCTCAGTGGACTCTCAGGATACTCGGCAGCTCAGGGCTGTCTGGCAGGTTCCATTGCTCCAAGTTGGAATGCTGAGGTTTCTGTTTCTTGCTGGTTGTGGTGGGGTCCCCTTCTTATCCACAGGCACCCACAGTCACCATGACAGTTTATGGCATAGACACTGACTGTCTTTCAGGCCAGCAGCAGGTATGATTCCTGGTCAGCTGGGATGAGATGGCTATCCCACAGCCCCTGGTCACACGATGAATACTCAGTGAGAAAGTCACCATCCCCACAGTTTCACAGCCACCACCTACTTCTAAGGGGTGTTATTATACAATGTGCAGATCTTAAACACTGTCTTGGAGTTCTACTTACTGGAGCTGACAGTTCTGGGGAGTCTCTGACACATTGCTAAGTGAGTTGTGAGAAGTTTATGGAATTAGTCACTAACTAATGTAGCTATACCACCAAGATGTGTCCAGATGCTACTCTGGATTAATCTATGCATCAGGAGCCTTTGAACTCAAGGCATCCCAGCTCATTGTTGCCATGAAGGACAGTCAAGACCACTAAGTGCCAGGTAAAGTGAAATTGCTGATGGGTGTGGTCCTGATGACAGTCTGTTTCTTATAGACTGTGGAATCTGGGTAGAGCCTTGGGTGATGCACATTTTTCATCTTGACCATACTTTAAAACTATATACATTTTTGTGTGTGTGTGTGTGTGTGTGTGTGTGTGTGTGTGTGTGTGTGTGTGTGTAGTTAGTATGATTCTGCTGATCCTTTGTAATTGTTCTTTTTTTTTCTTCTGGTATGGGAAGAATCTGTGGGAAGGAGCTGCTTTTATTTCTATCCCATCTTTTGTTGATGTTGTTTTATTTTTTTTTCCTTTTTTTGTTTTCTGTTTTTTTCTGGGGTTCTTGTTGTTATTTTGTTTGCTTGTTTTTTGTTTTGTTTTTTTCCCTCAAAGCAATATTAATATGACATTTGATCCAGTTGTACGTTGCCATGGAAGAACTTCAGAGTCAATTAGTAACAGTGAGGCAAAACCCCTAAGACATCTGTGTGAATTGTTTGTCCCCTCTAATAAGCGGCACTATCTTTATCAAGCAGAGATTTTAGTCTTCAAGGTTTAAATGTCTGCAGACTTTAAACTCAGGCGACCTACGGGTGAAGTAAGGAAATACAGGTGCCTTATCTACGCATGTGTCGTGCACATTGAAATCATAGGTATTGAACTAAGAAAAATCTTTTATTGATGTAAGGTTTTTATTTATAAAATGCTGTGAGTTTCCATCAGCATTCTGTGCTCTTTCTTTTCAGAAAGCCCTGTGTCTTAGATAAGAGCCGAGGCACACAGACTAAGCGTTTCACTTTGTCCTCAAATGGTCAGGCTGAGAACTCTTAGCTTCGAAGTTCTAGGCTAACGGCAATGAGCTGTTGGGAACACTTATGGTGATAGTGAGAGCGTTCTTAACATTTGTTATGATAAAGATAATATATGCTAATTGTAAAAGGTGAAATTGGAAAAATAGAAGAGGTGAAACAAAAGTCCCTTAGTTCCTGCACCCATATAACAACTCTCAATATTCTAACATGCCTGTGAATATGTACAATATATACATATTACAGGCATAAATTTTTACAACCTACTTTAATAAGTGTCCAATCTCTCCTCTAGCCCATCACCCAACAGAGGTAGTAGAAGAGAAAAGTTATTATGATGTAGGTGAAATGGACCTGTTTATCAATAGTTCCTTGGAGGTGAGCTCGATCTTCTTTGGCAGCAGTTCAGTCCTGTAGCAAATACCAAATACAATTTAGCAGCTTCAGACCAGTCCTCTAGGCAGGCAGACAGCAGGCACGAACCAGCAGCTGTAGTTCAATCCTGAAGAAACTACAAAGCTCCCCAACAAGACTGAGGCGAGGTTTCTGAAGTGACATGCTGCCTCAGAAACCTCATGAGCAGTTCTTTGGTGAGGTTCTCTCAATGTCTGCATTGCCACAAGCTGAGCACAACCAATATAAGGCAAACCAATATATAACATGTCGTTAATGAAAAAGAGTGAGGCAGAGCAAATCAAACCAATGCTCAGTGGTCGTCTCCCACTGTATGTGGGATCATGTTTATACTTCTTCATCAAGCCCTCTTTCATGTGTTTGCTATATCCAAACGTCTTTTCAACTGTGTCTGCTTCAAAGAAAGAACCTATCTTTCCCGTGTCTGCCCTAGCAAAATATCTTTTGATGTAACTGACTTTCCAAAGAATTAGAAGTTTCTACTTTAACATATATAATATATAGTATGTAGTATGTAGTATATAGTATATAATTTATAAATGCTACATATTATATATGTGTATATAATATATATGTATATAATATATGTATGCACATATATATTCATATGTATGTATGTATTTACATATATGTATATATGTTATACACAATGAATAAATATGTTATTATATTATACTATATTATATCATATATGATAATATGTTATTATTAACAATATATTTTATGTGTAATATGTTATGCATAATATTAACATGCTATATTAATATATTAATTGTTGCTAAAAACATAAATTAATATATCAATATATTGGTACATTAATATGTTGTCATATCATACTAATAATAATTAATATAATATTATATATTATACATTATATATTATATATTATTGTATTACATATTACATACTGCATATTGCATATTAAGTATTACATATTGCATGTTACATATACTTATATATTATATAACATATAACATTTATACATTATATATTATATATGCTTATATATAATATAGATAAATTACATATCATCACATATATTAACTACATTAGTATATATATTATATGCATTATAATTAATATATAGTATATACATATTTACTTGTCTATGTTATGCTAAATATATTCAACATATGCTTAGTATAGTTTGGTAGCTTTATTTAAAAATATTATAGATTTATGTTTTGAAGTTTTAAAATGTTTTAATTAATCTCTATGTGTGTGCATGCTGTGTGGAGTCTGACTGTAAATGTGTGGTGTCTTTCTCTATTGCTTCCCATCTCATTTTCTCAGACAGTATCTCTTCCTGAACCTGGAACTCACTATTCTTTACCTGACTGGCTAGCTATTAAGCCTGGAGATCCACTTGTCTTCCCACACCCAAGCACTGGGGTTAAGCTCATGCACCCAGCTTGTATGTGCGTGCTGGGGAATAGAACTCATATTCTCATCTTTGTGCAGTTTACTCATTGAATCATCTCCCCCAAACCTTGAGATTTTAACATGTAACTGTAGTGAGCATTTTGATTTCTTTAAACTCAGAAAATTTATAGGAATATATCTTTGTTTTAATCCCAGCCTTGTGCTGGTTATTTAACTTCTCTGCATCACCCCCTTTTCTCTGTTAAACAAAGATAATACTACTACTTCATAGGATAAGAGTAAAGAGTAAATGAGTTTGCTTAAAATATAGCCTGGCACATAGTAATTGCTGTGTAATATTTTGCCTTGTTGACATTACATACAGTTCTCACTGAGTTCTAACTATAATTTATCTAACATGTGCCAGTGTTTTAGTGTTCCCAATTTTGATGATTAGAAATGATATGATTCCAAATACACTTTTTTGTATGCCCATTAACATTCTTTTTTTAAGTCACATACTAGGAAGTAAAGCTCTGTGACCAAAATATAGACCTCCTTTTAAGGTTTTTGTCTTTTTGGGGCAGTTTTTTTCCTGTGAAAGTCTGCATCAATGTACACCTCCATATGCAGTGTTGTATGTATTTCCTCTTCTGTTCAAGCCTAAGGCCATAATAGTATCTTGTGTTCTTTTGATTTGCATTTCTTTAATTATAAGCTAGATAGATATTTTCCATGTGTTTATTTGTAATATTTGCATATTCATAAATCATCACTCCCTGATATTTAGTTTTATATCTCTCTATTAAAGTGACATGAAGTGGTTTCCGTATATCAAAGACACTGAGTGTGTTTAACCACTATAGTGCTGAAGAGATGCTCAAGGCATGTAGCATGTATAACAGACACAGACTGTGGCTTCATGCACACTGGTCCCCATGCAAGACTGGTGCTGTCTCTGACTTTCTACCAGAGACATGCTGTGATGGTCTGTCACTTTGGTGGCAGAGGTATGTTTGTACAGTGACAGTATGAATTTCTCATGTAAATCATACGTGCAGTTAGTTAAGGAAGGGACGGTGATGCATGGTGCTACAGATGCCACACAACCAAGTCAGCACCCTCCCCTCTAACCTCAGCAATCACTTCAGATCCCTGGCTTTGGGGGATGAGGTTTCATAAGCAACGATTGTCATCTTACAATTGTGATAAATATTGTTAGTGCCCTGGAGAGAGCCTTTTGGTTTATTAAGAGACGTGGAGCTACCTAATCGAACGCTGTCAGTCGTCCCTGAACAGGTGGAGGAGGACTGACTTTTCAAAGCACAATTGATCAAGACGGAGTACACTCAGCAACCCAGGGCTTAGTTACTTCCTGATTTCTGTCATCTATACTAGTCTGAGAGACCTCTGGCTATGTGGTATGCTATACTAGTCTGAGAGACCTCTGGCTATGTGGTATGCTGTCCCTGGGTGCTAGATGTTACTTGAAGCTGATATCCTGTTTGAGTTTTCAGTTTGTCTTCATGAATCTTCCTGTTAACTGCAGGGTAAAGTACAAGAAAAAAAATGTGCTTTTAGCCTAGCACAACACGTGAACTGGGGGTGATGGAGGGAGTGTGTTCTGATCTGGAAGTTGCACCTAAGTAAAAGATAGATGGTTGGCAATTGGTTAATATAGGGAAGAGGTTGTTATTACAGGAAGCAGCCATCCATGGCATGTCTTCCCAGCAGCCCTTAGATCTCTGCCAGCAGAACCCATGGTACCAAGAAGTAAAGGTTACTGAATTAAAGATGAAAAAGTAAGGATCCATGCCAGGCCTCAGAGTAGATTGCTTTTAAGATTTTCCCAGCTCCAAGATTTTTAAGTATATGAGGGTTTTTAAACTTGCTGGCTTGTTAGTTTGTGTTTTAACTTGAACTTGTTTTGTCTACTGTAGTCATATTCACAAGATGGAGCACAGAATGACAGTCCCAGGGACAGAGAGGGAAGGTGTTGCTTAATGAGCATAGGCATTTGGATTTGTAGTAGCAGGAAGTTCTGGGGATGCATACAGAAGTGAACATACAGAAAGTTACTGGGCTGTGCACTTAAGGATGGTTGGGACAGGGCTGGCAAGATGGCTTAGTGGGTACAAGCACTTGCTGCCAGGCCTGAGAACATGAGTTCAATTCCCAAAACTCACATGGAAGAAGAGAACTGACTCCTGCAAGCTGTCTTCTGTTGTCTACATATATTATATGGAGCATGTACTTGTACTTATGTACACACACACACACACACACACACACACACACACACACACGCACACGCAAAACAAATGGTCAAGAGGGTACATTTTATGTTGTGTGTTTATACTTTTTACACAATAAAAGAATGAAACAAAATGGTAAACTCATGTACCTACTCTGAATTAATCCTGGGCCGGATAATATAGGTGACACCCAAGTCCAAGGCAATCCCTGCTTCTGTTGGTTCACAGTTCAGTTCTATCACAGCTAGTGTACCAGGTAGGATCCAAGGACCGCATACAAACCAGCTTTGTGGTCTTGGTAGACCCAAGGCCCTGTCCATTGCCCCTTTGTGTCTCCTGCATCCATGCACAGCCTTCAGTCAAATGCAAACTAATCTGAGCACCAGCGTTCATCTTCCCACTTCCTGACTGAAAAGGCAATGTGGCCAAGTTCCTGCCACCATGACCACCCACCATGATGGATTGTATCCTGGAACTGTATCCCAAAATAAGCCCTTCTGCTCTCGCACTGATTGAGGTCAGATATCTTGTCACAGCATAGTAAGTAAGTAGTGCAGCATCCAAATTCTTTACCTCTGCTGTCATTCGGTTACATTTATATTATATTGAAGTTCCAGGCATGACTTGAAAAAGAGCAATGTAGGATCAGCAGAGAGAGAGAGAGAGAGAGAGAGAGAGAGAGAGAGAGAGAGAGAGAGACTTACAGCTTATTCTGGTCTTCAGGACCTGCTGCAGACTCATGTATCACTTCCATTGGGTGACAGAAGCCACTTACCTGATGTTGTGGCTTGGGGGATCAAATGATGATCACTTAGATTATAGGGAGTCGCTTGAACATAAGCTTGCCAGATGCCCAGGGTGTTTAAGAATGGGTTTTAGAGAGGGAAAGTTAGCAGCAGCTGATTCTTAAGTGAAGAAGTTAACAGCAACAGCAACAGCAACATGCTTCACATGGAAACCTCGGAGAGTTGACTCCCCGATACTTGGCCTGGATACAATTCCTGGATATCTTTTGTGGATATGAAGCTCCATGAGCTGAGAATTCAACAACTTAATGTGTATCAGGCTGCTCCAATTCCTTCCTGACCTTAACTGACCAGTGAATTTGTTTGGAAGAGGAGGAAACATCCTCCATGCAAAGGGAGAAGTAGTTTCTGTTTACAAATGCTGCTGGTTTTGTGTTTAGAGACCAGAACACTGGTTTCCTGGTGGGCTATTCTCCTTTGGAAATGAGATTGCTTCCCCATTGTTGTCTATCTTTTCTGGAAAGACCTGATATTAATAGTTCCCTTTAGAATGACTTATTCTTCTATGAAGCAGGAAACCTTGTTTAGTCAAATATTTGGGATAAGATTGTGAATGCTAGAACATCATTTCCTCCCAAATTCACTGTGTAAACCAATAGATAACTTACAAGTCAACCTTTTGAGAAAAGCTGATAGCGTCTATTAACCATGTGATTGCCTCAGGCTTCTTTGCATACAAGAGAAATACCTGAATTTGAAGCGCACTGTGCCTTGGAAACGTCACCGCCCATCCTCAGAGGAAGCTGATTGTATCTCCATGCAGTCGCCTGCTGCTCCATCTCAAATGGTATTTCTATTTCTCATTCTCTAGCTTGGACAATGCTGAGCCTTTTAACTCTCATTCTTGTTTCTGTGATGCAATGCTCTGCCATTTGGGCTATGAAAAGGTTTATGAAGCAAAATTGACAGAAGTAACACTTGACCCAGCACATAAAACAGAAAACTCACAAGGGAAAACGAAGGTCATTTTTTTAATAGCTAGTGACATCATTGTGACAGTTGCTTTTGGTGTATGTAGCTGATGTCCATGGGCTTGTGATATGGATTTGTATTTCTGAATGTTCTTGAGGGAGGAAGCCCTCTGCAATAGATGGCTGATTCTCCATGCCTATAGACATGTCTAAGGCCTCAGAAATTCTTTTGCTGGCTTAGCCTTTAAAAAGGTTTTCTCTCCAGACTCATTTGCCCATATTTCCTATGGCCTCATCTTGAGATGGTCAATAGTACATTCTTCTACACCCCCCATTCTTCTACCCTCCCACTCTTCTACCCCCCCTCATTCTTCTACCCCCCCCCTACAACCCATGCTTCTCTCTTTGGATCTTCGCTCACCCAATTCCTTCTAACTAGAATGATCCTGCCTTATTTCCACATAGGAAGTTGCTATTTTAAGCCCAAATGAAATTCTCTTTCCTCCATGAAGCCTTCCCAATTCTTCCAAAGGAAGAATTTAGCATTTCTTTAATTCCAAACAATTTTTTTTTGTTAACAGTTGCTTTGTATTATTTTATCTTCTGGTTGACAGTGTCTGTCTTCTATTTACACACTTGTCTTCCTCTCCTGATGTATGAACAGTATGACCAAGGACAGCCCCCATTTATACCTAATGCCACCTGGTCCCATCTGATAGAAAATTGACTGGTTACTGTTAGGACAAGTGGATGGAGGTATGGCAGCATCACATTCAAGTGTGACCAGTGTCACTTGACACAGGATGATATAACTCGTAGGATGGATAAGGGAGCTGGAGAAAGAGGTGACAGGACTGGGCTGGGACCACTGGGCAATTCCAACTCCCTCATTTGTATTCATTCTTCTCTGAATGTCTTCCTAATGACACTCACTGCCCAGGGGCTTCTACTTCCTGTCAGTAAGTTGGGCCCCCTGGGAGTTTAATGACAATCCTCTCAACTGGAGGTCTGTGGACATTGTTTCCCCTTAGAGCTTCAAAGGAGAATACTTGATATTGTACAAAATATTTAGTACACATGTGAAAGAAAATTTGTTATTTATTATATTCAATTTCTTCATATTTTAAAAGTTAATCTACAGAGAAGTTGACAGAATAATTGGCAGTCCCTGCATTTTGCTACAGTTGTTTTTGACTCCTTTCAGATACATGCACATACATACATACATACATACATACATACATACATACATACATACATACAAGCTTGTATTAAGTAAGATTTACCTACAAATTTTCAAATTCTCTTCTGGATTCACTTGAGTAGGCTTTAAGAAAATTATTATACTTCACTTGATTTCTATATACATTCCTCCAAATGGGACCCCCCCCACATATTAGCATTATTGTTACCTAAGAAGTAAGTAATAATTTCACAAAACTATCAAAGATATTCGGATTCCCCAAACTGTTTTGGATATAGATTCTACTAGATCCATTATGTCTCTTTAAGTTTTTTTCTTTAAAAAAAAAAAAGTAATGTCTGTCTCTCTGCCTATCATCTGTCTATCTATAGTCTGTCTATGTATCTAAGTATCTAAGTATCTATCTATCTATCTATCTATCTATCTATCTATCTATCTATCTATCTAGTGTGTTTGTATGTACATGCACACACATGCCAGTGGAGCTCAGAAGATAACTCATGAGAGTTGCTTCACTTCTTTCATCATGTGGGTACCAGTGATTGAACTCAGGTCATCAGTCTTGTGGGCAAGCACCCTTCCCTTTTGAGTCATCTCATGAGTCCTTTTAGGCCCTTAACTGCAACATGCCCTTCTGACTGTTTTCAGTTTTGTGTGCGAGATGGAGCTGGGAGACAAGACCCTTATTAATGCATCTTCTCCTTGCTAATTAATCACAGAAGTCTGCCTTTATCTACTTAGCTTCATGCTCCCCTCCTCTGCTCTTAAGAGAGCTGACCTTTATCAGGTTTTCTCCCTGGTCTCCAGTGAGAATTCTGAGATGGGTTCAAGACTGGTATGGACTAGAAATGTTCAACCAGCATTAATCCTGAGGCTTCAAACAGACCAAGGTTCTTTCCTGCTCCCCTTTCCCCAGGCTGGACTCCAGATCTTGGAAGTAAGTGGGAAGGCTGGAAGGGGCTTTCTAAATAGTGCTATCATGGGTCTTGGGTTGGTTTCTCTTCATTCCTCACAGATACCAGTCAGCATTAGGTTCTCGAGCCCTAAATGTGACCTTTCCCCTTGGGATATCTAGACCTCAGAGACAAGCCACACTCAGTCCTTTCTCTTCAGAGGAGAAAATAACATTCATGGAGGAAAAGCTTTCTTGTGCCTCTGTTCTGGTGCCTTAGACGATATGAAGAGGATTTTAACTGATCACAGGTCTATGATCTAAATCAGGATACTTCTGACGGGGTGATATTTACAGAAAATATAAATTACTAGTGAAATCTGGTAGTTATTCTAGGGCAGTAGACTTTTGCCGGAAGACTACCTGACAACCCAAGGCACATGCTCAACCTGGTAGTTATACCCCTGCTACTTGCTCTACAAAGGGTCTTATTCAAGTGAGTAAATACAGGAGGCATGGAGGTCTTCATGCTCACAGGCGAGCATTAGGAGAACCTGGAATGCTATGCATACATGGTTGTTTCTTCAAGGGAAGGAACACAATAGCTGTTATCTGCCCAGAAGGCTGGAACCGGAAGTGCTTATGAGTGACAATAGACCTCTAGCACCAGATCCTTCCCCAGATCCTTATCATAAATTAGTTTCAGTAAATATATAGAACCAGTCTTTATGGACTTTGCAGAGTTTCAGTGTAGTCACATCCGATCTGTATTTAGCTTACTTTGCTCCTCAAAGAAATTTATGTATACTTCATTGTACACTCTGGATTGAGCTAATTATCACTAGAATACATTTCACTGAATTGGGCTGTGCTTAAATATGCCTAAAATAAACTACTGAAGCCCATTAAGGCTGCAAAGACCCCTGCAAATAAAATTATAAATAAACAGAGTGGAAAAAATGAGTGCATATGCTCTGCCACACATTAACATCAGACAAGACTTGCCCTACAACAAAGGCAATTTAATTGGTCTTGAACCTAAAAAAGAAGTTGCTTGTAGAGATTTTTAATTTTTGATCTGCTTTCTGTTTCTTTCTCTACCTGGTAAATCCCTTTGATGGTAAGAAGCATTCAGTTTTTATTACTTATTTATTTATTAACCTGTTTATTCACACGCTCATCTAGCTTTGATCAAATGCCTATAACTTGTAGGCATGGTGCTGGATTCTGAGGAGAGACCAGTGGCAGAGGGAGAGTACCTAAAAATAGTGTGACATATGTGTGTCCTTTTTCTCTTGTTCCAGCTATAAATTACCTATGAATAAACACACACAGTAGGTTCATGCTTATTGTTTATGTTGGGAAAGCCCTCTAAATTACAAATGTACAAAATTATCTCATTCCTGTTGTTTTGAGCCTTCACAGCTGACACCTATAGCTTCATAGGCCTCCTCTGTACCTCTTTTGTTATACTCAAAAGATCTACATGTCTAAACACTCTGGAGATGGGTGCTCAGATTTATGTCAGCACACAGCACTCATGAGCTGCAAGGAATATGGCGGCCCCTTTGACCTTAATGGTAGAAACCATCTAAAATCTTTTGATAAAGAAAGAGAGGAGGCTGGTGCTATCACATGGTGCTTTAAAAAAATTGAATTGAGTGATGGTCGAGTGGTCAAAAGCCCATGTTACTCTTGCAAAGAACTGACAATCAGTTCCTGGCACTCATGCTGGGTGGTTCACAAGCACCAGGGAATCTGATGCCTTCTTTTGCCTTTTGCTGAATTTTGAGTTTATCCTATAAGCAGTGCGCTACCTTCTCATATATATGTAATTAAAATAAAATAAAATCTTTTTAAAAATCTTTATTAAGTGCTAACTGTGTTAACCTCTGGGGATATACATGGATCTGAGCCATTTCTCCTTCTGAGAGATGAGTGTGCCTTGACTATGAAGAGCTCTGAAGCAATAGCCATACTCATAAAGTTATAACCATCACTGTGGTGAATGCGACAGAGGGCATATGTAAGAAATACAAGATTTACTTCTCGAGATCAATGGCCTTAGGGAAAGTCTCTCCAAGGGAAGGACATTTAACCAAAGTCTGGGGAACTAATTCAGGTTAAGCAACAGGATGGTAGTTGAGAAAGGTCTCCTTCATGCAGAAATGACTTTGCTGGTGAGGAAGTTGTTCTCCCAGAGGGATGACTAGTGGAGGGGAGGGCATGGATAGGAGAGAGAAGGAGGGGAACAGGAGTGAGAAGAGAGAAAGAAGGAATAGGATGGAGATAGACAGAGGGAGCTCCTCTGGATGTGAAATGGGTAGGAGAGAGAAGGAGGGGAGCAGGAGTGAGAAGAGAGAAAGAAGGAATAGGATGGAGATAGACAGAGGGAGCTCCTCTGGATGTGAAATGGGTAGGAGAGAGAAGGAGGGGAGCAGAAGTGAGAAGAGAGAAAGAAGGAATAGGATGGAGATAGACAGAGGGAGCTCCTCTGGATGTGAAATGGATAGGAGGGAGAAGGAGGGGAACAGGAGTGAGAAGAGAGAGAGAAGGAATAGGATGGAGATAGACAGAGGGAGCTCCTCTGGATGTGAAATGGATAGGAGGGAGAAGGAGGGGAACAGGAGTGAGAAGAGAGAAGGAAGGAATAGGATGGAGATAGACAGAGGGAGCTCCTCTGGATGTGAAATGGGATGACTTGGCTTATTGGGACAGGAAGTCTCGCCTGTGATAGCTAGAACACTTCAAGCACCTTTATAAAGCTGCCACACAGGCATGAGGCTGAATTCTGAGTTTATCCTATAAGCAATTGAGTGGGTATGATTGAGAATGGCTTATCAAACTTGAGTTTGAAAAAGGTAAGTTTCAGAGATGGATGAGTTCATTGAAGACATTGAAGTCTGGGAGATCTGGCATATGTCTGGTGAATGATGAAGGCTGCATCTATGGAAGGGTGCCTTTTGACGTTACAGTATGACACTGTGGTTTACAAATCTTGTCTCGGGCCGGGCATGGCAGCGCACGCCTTTAATCCCAGCACTCGGGAGGCAGATGCAGGCGGATTCCTGAGTTCGAGGCCAGCCTGGTCTACCAAGTGAGTTCCAGGACAGCCAGGGCTATACAGAGAAACCCTGTCTCAAAAACCAAAAAAAAA
>LR749774.1:1310240-1400918 GCA_902729485.2 Mus minutoides
TTTACTTTTCTTAAATAAGATTTTATTGGGGGCAGGTCTGGAGAGATGGCTCAGCAGTTAAGAGAACTTATGATATTGCAGGAGTCCCGAGTTCAGTTCCCAGCACATTGGACAGCTCACAACTGCCTGTAACTCCAGCTTCAGGGGGTGGATTCCTTCTCCTGGCTTCTGCACACCTAAACTCACATGTCTTTACCCACATGCAGACGCATGCCTACGTGCGCACACACATAATTTTAAAGGAAAATATTTGGTTTTGGAATAATTTTATATTTACAGCAAGGGTACAAAGAAAGTGCATAGAACTCCTAAGTTTCCTTTCTCTAGCTTCTCCTAACGTTAATGTCTCAAATAACACAATGTGTTATCAAAGCTAGGAAGCAGACATATATATCATATTACATACTGTAAATATTAAATATTATATATTTGGAGCTTCCGGCTGCTCCAAATGCCCTACTTTCCTACTAATGCCCCTTTCTGTTCTATCTTAGATGTCTCTTGGGCTGTAACTGTTCTGTCTTCTTAGCTTTCTTGGGTGTATTTTCTTCACTTTTAACAAGTTCTGCTTCCTTTTGAGTGGTACATTTGCACTCTTCTCCCAAGCTCAGCTCTTATCAGTCAGGGACCTAGCAGAGCACGGAGGCACACATTAGAGCATCCTGGAGAAAATTGAACAAAATGTTGTTTACCGAGGTGGAGATGGGTGGAAGCGAATAGATGAAGGTTGTTAAGGCAACCAGGAGTTGTCTACAAGCTTTTCCTCTCCTTTGGAGCTGTGCTGGGAGCAGAACTACCCAAGCAAGTAATGCAGATGCCAGAGATGTGTATCAGAGAAGTAGCCACTTGTGAGTCTGGAGCCTTGAAGTCCAAGTGTGTGGGGAAAGCAGACCTGGGCTTTAACTCCTTCACCTGAATCTCCTGCATCAGCCTCATTTTAGTAAACCCAACCTGACAGTGGAGGCAGGGATGGGTGTTTTATTTCCTGGTCACAAGTACAAAGGGAAAGATGAGGAATTAAATACATTTCTATTTAGCCTTAGAACTGTCCAGTTTATCAACATGTGGCATGTTCAGCAAGTACAATGTAATGAAAAGTGCTCTGTCCAGCTAAATAAACAAACATCCAGATGGGATAAGGAAGCATCACCTCAGGCAGCTATGGAATTAATAACAGGTTTTAGAGAGAAATCAACACCTGAGGACATTTGCATAAAACAGTGCCTCTCTGTCTCTGTCTCTGTCTCTGTCTCTGTCTCTCTCTGTCTCTGTCTCTCTCTCCCCCTCCCTCCCTCTCCCTCCTTCTCTCTCCCCCACCCTCTCTCTTTCTTCTATTTTATTACTTGGTTCTAGGCTTTGAAAAAGTGATGGCTACTTCTTCCTAACAACAGCAAGTTAAAATTTGGAAAAAGAAGATTCTGAAAATGTAATTTGCTTTTTATTTGAACTGCACAGTAATAAAACCAAATGGGCTCTTGTTACTCAGGGTGGAGGTGCAGGGGTGAGGTGGAGGGTGGAGTTGCAGGGTGGGGTGGGGTGTGGAGGGGGTCGCAAGGATGAACGACTTCGCTGATGTTTGGTCACACTGCTGGTTTCTGCTGTGCTGTTAGTTTTGTCAGTGCAAATGAGTGGATGAGATTTTGTTTCTTTGTTTCAGATAAGGAGTAGAAACTCAAAAGGCTGACTATCAATCCATGTTTGCTGTTTTGACATTAAATACATTAAATTTGCCCCAAACAGAAGGCTCTGTGGGGATTTGTCGCTGCCACCCCTCTCAGAATAAGCATTTTGTATATATATGGGTCTCCTGCATTGGCCCCTCATCTTCCTCCTGGAGAGAATCCCTTTTGCATTCATTTTGAACGTGGTTGCACTGGGACTTTGGCAAGATGGAGACTTTTCTCAAGGCTTGAATGAAGAACGTTAACTGAAAGGACTACTGTAGACTTGAGGGCAGGATTACAGAAATAGATGAGGGGTCTCCGGTCAGAAGTCAGCAGGAGCGGGAAGTCATTTTTATCTTGGTTCAGAGGGGTGAAAGAACAAATAATGGGGCCCGGTAAGGATTGTAATCCCAAGGAAAAGGCATTTTCAGAGTTAAAATCGTCATCACAGCCTGTGTGCTATTATTGCCTTAATGGGTTGTTTCTGTTAGAGCTAAATGTAATTACTAAGGAATCATTTCCAGTTGCCCATTGATTGTTTGTGCATGAAATATGTAATGAAAGTAGACCCAAATGCTGCAGCCATGGGAAGACCCACTTCTGGAAAAAAAAATTTTGTGTTTTCTCTCTTACCCTCGTTGCAGGTTATTTGAAAACAAACACAGAATGACCTTGAATGTTTGTGGTAACTCACACAAAATATGATTCCAGGATCACTGTAGACCTTCAGGTGTAAGGCTCGGGGAATAGCGTAGCAGTTTCAGGGAAGGGACTAGAAGATTTCTTTAGCATTGGAGTCAGCAGGTGGCCCACTGCAGTGCATGGCTGCTCATGGCAAGGCACCTCCTCGAAAGGAGTTCATATAGGGTTTCCCTTTTCTTTGTAGATGGTCTCTGGAAAGCCTTAATGTCTGCTTGTGGCCTGCTTTACTGTGATATGCTTATTCTAAAGATCCCAGCCCCTCTTTCCCATGTTGGTGCTAGATTATCTATTTAAAGTTCCTGAAAGCAAAGTGCGTGCTCATTAAAACATTATTTATTCATGTTGTACATTTATGTAGAATCTTATTAGGTCAAACTCTGCTTTCCTTAGCCCGGAAAGGATATCTGGCACATTTTTGTTTTCAGCAGTGCAGGAAAATGCAGAGTTAAAAGATTAAAAAATGATCATAAACTCATGAGCGATTCACTCTAGTGGTCAGCAAGCCCAAGCAGAGTTCACAAGGGTCTTTGACTCTCATTGCTTAAAAGAATTTACATGAAACTTTAAACAAAGCTAAAAATAAAATCTGTCTAGCATCCCATGAATCGGTAAGTGGCTCACCGTTGCCTACTCTAAGGAAATACTGCGACCTTTGTTGTCGTTTTGGTCTGACTTGAGACACCAAAGCAGGCAGTGCTGAGGCCACACCATGCCAGCTGCCTGTGACCCAAGTGTCCGAAGCCCTTGACGCCAGGCGCTGGCTTTGTTATATAGATGCTCTTTGACTTTTGCAGTGCTTTTTGCTTGTTTTCAAGATGGCTTTCTATGTCAGGAGGTGGCAATCAACGCACAGCTTGAGTTCTATTGCCTTTTGCATCCATCAAGGTCCACTGGGCATCATGCTTTTCTTCCTTGGTCCTTTAGAGAAAGAAGACCCATTTCCCTTCTTTCTGGCTACAGAGCTGTAGCCAGAGCCCTTCCCTTGGCCGGAGCTATAGAGCAAGCCTCTAGCCAGATTGCCTGTCACAGGGTCCCCACCTGCTCACAGGGTCCCCTAGCTCCTGCCACCAATAATCTTCTTGGACTATCACATGTATCAGGCTGTGTCTCTTCTTAAACATGCTCATTCGCTTCAGTTACAGTTGACAGAATAAGATCCTCTGTCAGTAACCAACAGAAATTTCTGTTTGCACATGCTGTGAGCAAGAGCCTGTGTGAGGTGCTGTTGGACGGTGACTGGGTCACCCTGCTGGGTCTACACTGTGTCCTCATTAGTTTGTGATTTCCTAGATAATAGGCATTGTACTTATTAGCTGTAAATGTGCTAGGCCAATCAGGTTTATAGTCGGCTTTCTTTACTACATATTGCAGTCCATGAATCTCTGTAAGAGATTCATGAATAGCTTGGAAAATCATATACATAGCCCTCCCGAGGTGACCCAATGGGGCCGCTGATATTTTTTTTAACTAGAGTTCTTTTTAGAATTTGCAGGTCATAAACATTTTGCATTACTGTAATCTTAATTTAAGGCACACTTTCATGGATGTCTGTCTACCTACTACTTGGTACTGTATCAAAACCTTGGCATATGCAACATGTAAAGTCCCACCAAGAAAGACAATGGGGAACCCACCATCATAAACAAACATGGATTTATTACCATGTGGCAGAATGAAAAGATGTCTGTCCTGGAATGGTGTGATATTAGGAGGAACATGGGCAGTATGTCCAGGACCACGGGCAGTTCTCTGTCTGAGACTGGTCAGAATTTGCCGATAGGATGTTTCTGAACAACCGGAGGTCTTATCTTTAGGATGCAGAACTATGCAGAGGTATAGGCTTTATTGCAGTCATACTGAGAGCCACGGGTCTGAATGAGCTGGGTCTGTGTGTCAGAACTTAGTTCATCTCACATGCTGCGGTTTGAGCAGTTGCCTGTGTTATGAGTCACGGTTCACTTTTACAAGCTGTGGCTTTTGCTTTATTTCCAGTTCCCATTTTCCATACTGGTTATAATGGCTTTACTATAAAAATAGAAGAAATACCAACAGGTGTCTCTCTCCAGGGAACCCCAGTTTAGGCTATTGTGATTTGGTATGTGTTGCAATAGAGTTAAGAACAAGGTGTTCCCAAGCTCAGAAGAAGCAACTTAGTTTTTTTTCGTTTTAACATGCCTTTGTTGTTGTTGCTGTTATTTTTTGAGACAGAGTCACAATTAGCTCAGACTGGCTTTGAGTTTGCTTTGTAGCTGAGACTGGCCTTGGACTCTTGATCCCTCCTGATTCACATTCCAAGCGCTAGGATTACAGGTATGGGCCACCACATCTAACTAAGCATAGCATTTTATTGAAATTCTATAATATTCAAAGCTCTATGCTCTTTATATACTGAGCAAATTAAACACATTATTTTCTCTAATTCTAACAATCAGAAGTGGGTGATATTTTTCTTACTCTTATTCTGAAGTAAAGAAACTGAGATGCAAAAAGGTTGAATAAGCACTCTTGGTCACCCCGCTGGGACACGAGGGCACTCTCCTAGTGATTCTCATAATTTATGAAAATATAACTTAGAAGTAGCCATTACCATGGAGGGAACTGAGATGCAGAAATGTGAGGTAGCTGCCCTGAGATCACCAAGCTGGACTCAGTCAAAGAGGCTGCTAGTGGATTCACAGCTTCTCTTTAGCCCTGTCTTGTAGGGTCTGGACTTCCATATCTGTGTTCTTAGCCACTGAACAGCTCAGTGCCAGAAGAGAAGCTTCACAGAAGCATTGAAGTATGAGCCAGGGCTTGGAGTGAGGAAGACAGAGGAACATTAGGGAGTGTAGGTGGCAGCCAACAGAGCTGGAGGCAGGAGTGAGGACCAGAATGGGGACTTCTCATTCTTCACATGTGGCACGAAAGGATGCACTTCTCAAAGGCACACTTGGCTCCAAATGATCATTCGGGAAAGGGACCAGCAAGGCTACTCATGCTGAAGGCACTGAGCCTGTAGGAAAGGAAACGAGCAGCCAGAAGTGCTTAGAGGCGGTCCTGATGCTATTATTTGAGGAGCACAGCTCTCATTTTAATGTCTATGTCCCTGTAAGCTGACGATAAAATGATGAAAGATGTTACTGCTTTCAATCAATCTTGAGTCTGAAAGCAATTTTTTTTGGACTTCTGGGGAGCTGACATGCATTTAATGTTAATCAATCTTACAGGGTAGACTGTATTCATGTCCTAATTATAGACGTGAAGGAATAGGGTCAAAGACTTCAAGCATTTTGGGGTAACTTATAGGATGGTCAGAGGTAGAGCTAAGGCTTCCAACCATTTTGATTCTAGTGTTTGTTCTGTTGCCTCAAGAGGTTTGTGTCCTGGGAGATGTGTGCTTAGGAGATGCAAAAGGCCTCCAACCCACAGCATTTTTTGTGTTCTAGAGAGGCCAGGGTGGCAGTGGAATCAAGGCAAGCGGGATTTTCAGAGTGGGCTTATCCCTTCCTACTTTTGGCTCAGAATGCCTCCTACCATGGAATTTCCTGGCTTAAAATAGCAGTTTCAGTATATTGCCAGTCCTTAGATCTCAAGTCATTCTCTGGAAGCTTCAGACTGAAATCCCAGTCCCTGCTGCTTGATGGAGCTTCTCCTGGGGACACTGGTTCATTTGGTCAATTATCAGTTAACTTTGTGCTGTCCTCCCTCTCAGTAACCAGTGCTTCACTTATTTAACTAACAAATAACAGGTGCCCTCATCAGGAGGCACAGTCTTGCGAAGGTATTTGCTGACTAGGGCCTAGTAATGAACTTAGACAATTTGGGGGTTGGCATTCTAAACACGTGCAGTGGCAGAGAAAAGGTGGAGGTGACACACAGTCTTGAAGTGAATGGATGGCTTGGTGTAGGTTTCCCCTGCCCTGTAGAATGCACTTATAGATTGGCTCAATTAAAATGACTAAAAATACCCTAAAAATGACTTCCCCTTCTGTCCATGTTGTCAATGGCAGGTGGAGTGACCTATGAGAGCCTGAGCCAGAATAAAGCCACCTTGGATCAACCTTGGTAAGTTCCTTAAACTTTCTGCAATGACTTCATCCATTTCTCTCTGCATGTGCATATGTGTGCATGTTCTCGGAGAACAGGGGTTGATTTCAGGTGTTGTTCCTGGCTCCCTCCACCCCCCAACACTGGGATTATGAGCATGTACCACACCCAGCTTTTCATATGGGTGCTGGGATTGAACCCAGGTTTCTGTGCTTGTGTGCAGGCACAACACTGACGAAGCTCTTCTTCCATTCTATGATTGTGGTATTACGAAGACTTAACCTCACAGGTGTATCCTGATGATTAGGCTAGACAAATCTGTGAAGATCACTTGGCAGACACATTACTCAGTACACAGTGAGAATTCAGCAAAATCCAGGAAAGTAAATGGCTGTTATGTGGTAGGTTTGGGTGTAGGCTGTGTACTACCTAGCTCCCAAGATGGGAATGGTAGACATGGAACCCCTGACATCACCCAGATTGTGACCTTCCCCAGAACTTCCTTGTATTAACTCATTAATCCTCATAACCACCCATCTTTATGGGTGACATAAAGATGATCTAGACACAGATGATCATAGCTTATGATCTAGACACAGATGCTCACAGCATGCTCAGGTTTATCTGACTGTCAACGCTGTTGTGAGAGCCATTTGTACTATTATGGCATGAGTCTGTATAGTTGACCTCTTTTCTGTTTGTCACAAAAGGCAGAGACAATCTAAATGGTCTTGTTTGTGTTTCAATTATTAATATGTAATATACTGGTTGTATTTATGTATATTAGTATTTCTTAGAATATGTTGACATTTCAACATATAATTTTGGCTTTGAAATTATATTAGTGTGCTGTGCCTTGTGTTTGTGTGTGTGTGCCCATGTGTGTGTGTGTAATCTGTGTATATGTCCTATGTGTGCCCACATGTGCACACATGCTTGCATATGTGCCACAGTGAGTTTTATCAGGCTTGGTGGCAAATGTCTTATTGCAATGAGCCATTTTGGCAGCCCCATGTTCTAGCTTTCCATTAATTTTAATAATAAAAAAACCCATAATTTGACTTGACCTTGAAAAGTGATTACACTTCTACTTAAGAGAATTTAACTGTATGTGATCAGGACAAGAAAGGAAAAGGAGGAAGCAGAAAGCGGGGAAGGGGAATAAGATGAATCCTTTGGTCATTGAGCTTGAACCAGCAGTGTGTCTGTCTGTCCATCATGCTCCAGTGAAGGTGGATGCAGTTTCTGAGCACACCCACTACTCAGTGGCTCACGTCTTAGTGGTTTCATTATGTGAGCGTATCACTGGGTGATACTCTGCATATAACCTGACTCATAAGCCAGCTACTTAAGCAAGTTCTTATCCCAAGAAATTGGAATCTAGTCCAGGACCTAAACAGAAACTCAGAGCTGTGCTAAAATTGCTGACAACTGGCTTGGAAAGTTCCCATGAGATACGTTGTGAATAAGTTTTTAACATGTCTTCCTTTCTGCCTAAACTTTAAATCAAGCTATTTTCTACCATTGCCATGCTAAGAGCTAAATTAAAGCCAAGCTAGGATAGCTGGAAGAAACTATTTTTGTTAAGAGAGACATCAAAGTCTTGGAAAGATCAGGAATTCAAGGTCTATACCTAAGCATAAGAAAAGTAATATACAGCAAACCAGTTACCAACATCAAACTAAATGGAGAGAAACTTGAAGCAATCCCACTAAAATCAGGGAGTAGACAAGGCTGCCCACTCTCTCCCTATCTATTCAATATAGTATTTGAAGTCCTAGCCAGAGCAATTGGACAAGAGGAGTCAAAGGAATACAAACTGGAAAGGAAGGAAGAAGTCAAACTATCACTATTTGCAGATGCTATGATAGTATACTTGAGTGACCCCAAAAATTCCACCAGAGAACTCCTACAGCTGATAATCAACTTCAGCAAATTGTCTGGATATAAAATTAACTCAAACAAATCACGTGTTACAAAGTTGATGCAGTCATTTAGTCTGAGGAAGAGAAAGGATTTAGAGAGACAGGAGAAGAAAGTGACTTAAGCAGAAAACGTGACTTAATCCACAACTAGGCTATAGCACAAGATGTCTTTAAATAATATTGTTATTAATTCTTTGATAATTTCATAGAAGGAACTTTGATCAAAGTCACCTCCTTACAACTTCTCCCCCTAACTCCTCCTAGATCTAACCCCACCTTCCTAATCCATAACTTCATGTCTTTTTCTCCTTTAAAAAATAATTCACTGACTCTAATTTGGGCATTCCATATACTCCTGGGTGTGGGGCCATCCACTGGAGCATTGTAGACCTACCAGAAGCCACCCATCAATTATGCATGGCTGTCAGTTAAGGCTTACGAGCCCCGCCCTACTCCATGTTGGGATATTAACTGACTTGATTTTGTGCAGGCGGCCATAGCTGCTGAGGCCATTAGCGTAGTGGTCCTATCATGTGCAGTGGTCCTGTCATGTGCAGAAGAAAGCTTCCCTCTAACCCTCCCCAACTGCTGGCTCATCTAGTCATGCCATTCCCCTGGTCCAAGGAGTCTCCTGACTCTTGGGAAGAGGAAGCGTGCTGTCCCATGTGCCCAAGCCCTCCTCTGATGCTCACTCTTCACGTGGACCAGCTCTGAGTTTCTTCACTAACCACAATTCACTGGACTATGAAATTTCTCTGATGAGGATGAAGAGCTGCACTAATAAAGATATAAACTTGAGGGCAGTTTATACTCTGTCCATTTGGCAGAACAGTAGACACAGGTTAACTCCTGACCTGTGATCTCTCTAATCATGGGCTCTTGGCCAGATTTACAGTGCCAAACCTGTGCTTCCGTTTGTGAACTATAGCCCATGATTTTATTTGTTTGCTTGTTTGTTTATGTGTGGGAGGTGGAGAGGGTATGGACATCTACAGTGAGTGTGTGGAGTAGGACAACTTTTAGTAGGTCCTTTTATCCTTCCATCACGTGGGTCCTTGGGATCACAATGAGGTCATCAGGCTTGGTGGCAAGTGTCCCAATCTGCTGTGCCATCTTGCTGTCCCTAACCTCTGATAGGAGCAATGACTTTTTTTTATTTTCTGTGTCCTTGAAACTGAATATGAGGAGTTCCACAGGTAGCTTTGGTATCCTGGGTTTTTACAAGGTAGCATACATACATCATAACATTTCTTCACATTGCAAAACTTGTTTGTTAAAGTCATATCATTCTGTTAAATCAGCGTGCTATGAATTGGTTGTGTGTTTCTACATTTTTTTAGCTGTTATGTGTCATGCTTCTATGAGCATCTTGCATGCACCAAGTTTCCTGTGTTGCTTTTAGATGACTGTGTGCTACGCTCAAAAGGAAAGACAGTTCCATGGCTCTGGATACCTAGTACCACAGGACTTTTCAAAGGGCTGCCATGGATACATCCCGGGAACATTTAGCTCCCTTTGAATGCTGTGTGCCCTGTTCAATGAAATGATATTTACCATTGTGTGATCATGTTATTATTGTAAATCTTAAACCATGTCCTCAAAATTACATTCTCACTGTCATTTGCCATACTGCCCACTGAAGTGCTGGGTTCCCATCAGGGTCTCAGTATAGCAATCACCATGTACAATAAATACCCAAGCCAATGAGAAAGCATCAATGTCAGTTATGTTTAGCCAAGAACACATCACAAAAGTCCTCCAGAGGCACTCTTTCCTTCCCAGTCCAACCATGTGAAGTCCGCCCCACAGGTGTGCTATCTCAGTTCTGATTGGCCTTCCCACTGCGGAGTCCGCCCCACAGGTATGCTATCTCGGTTCTGATTGGCCTTCCCACTGCTTGCTGTTGCTGCTTACTGTCCAGCTCAGTTATTGAGCTGTCTTCCTAGAAGCCTACCCATGCCAGCCCACTCTAAGACACGACTCTCCTGGCTGTCTAGAACCTTCTTTAGGAAGGAGTCTAAGCATCTTCAGAGAGAGTTTGCTTATACTCACATTTCACACAGTAAGAAAACTTGTGGTGTTTTGAATGAAGCTCCGCATAAGTCTCAGGCACTTGAGTACTTGGTTCCTACTTGGTAGCCTTGCCTGTGGAGGCTTAGGGGGTGTGGCTTTGCTGGAGGAAGTATGTCACCGGAGAGGAGGTGTTAAGGTTTCAAAAGCCAAGTGGCTGTGTCCAGCGCACTCTCTGATTCATGTTTGTAGTTTGAGATGTGAGCTCTTAGCCTTTACTGCCACCATGTCTGCTGTCTGTCTGCTGCCATAATCCCTTTCTAAGGTGGACTCTTATGGCTGTGGGATCCTAAACCCCAAATGACCCTTTCCTTCTATCCCTTGCCTTGGCCATGGTGTTTTACATAGCAATAGAGACGGAACGAATACAAATGCCAACACTGAGCTGATGAACAAGTATCTGGCCTCCTCTGGAGGAGAGGAGGGGGTTTCCGTGGTCACACAGTGACACGTTTGTCTCTGACACAGATAACAAAGACAACAGTAACAGCAGCACTTTCAGTATGATTTCTACAGGCCAGACACTGTTCCCTGATCTTTACAGCTTCTGTCACCCAGTGCTCACAGCTGTGACTTAACTCACGTCATCATGTCTTTGCTTTCCATGGAGAAGCTGACCATGAAATGTCTCAAGGATCTTTCTTAATGCCAATACAGTATGGGACAGAGACTCAGACTGTCTGGTTCTAATGCCTAAGTTTTAAACTATTGTACCCACAGCTCTGGTTTGTATGTACGGTTGGCTCTCAGTGTTCAGAGAGAATTACGTCTCGGACCTCCTTCACTATCAAAATCCTCAAATGCAGAGGCCTCTCATAGAGCATGGTGTAGTACTTACCTATGGCTATGCATATCCTTCTGCATACTAAATGCTCTCTGGATTGCTTAGAACACCCAATGCATTGTGAATGATTGTTCTATTATACCATCTTGGGAGTGATAACAAGGGAGAAAGTCTCTGCATGTTCAGCAGAGATGCAGTTTGAGGAGGAGCAGATTCTTGTCCATCAGCTCAGCAGTGGCGTTTGTGTTAGTTCCTTCTCTATCTTTTTCAGTCTATAGTTGGATGAACAGGTATAGACACTACATACATGGAACACTCATTGTTTAGAACCCTCCCCATCCACATGGGTATACAAATGCTACGTACACATTACATATATGTAATTATTTCATATTTCTCTTTTTGTTAAAATAGAATTTGAAAATCATAGAAATGACCCATTTCTTATGAGTTTCTTTTTAAAATACTGTTTAAGTTTTTTTTTTATGCTATCTATGCTGTCTAGCTGTGAGATCCTGTTTATCTGTGTCTCCATATTGCTTTCATTGCGTCTTTTTATGAAAGGGATGCTTTGCAGTCAGCAGAAGGACACCTTGGAGACTAGCCGTACACTCAGTGTAGGATCTGAGGTGGCTGACAGGGTGCCCAGCGTCTTAAAGTAAATGGCTGGTGACTTCAGTTGATTTTTTTCCCTTGTTCTGGTCAACCCCACTCGCTTCACTTGACCCCACTCGCTCCAGTCAGCCCCGCTCACTCTGATCGGCTCCGCTTGCTCCGGTTGGCCCCGCTCACTCCGGCCATCCCTGTTCGCCCCGCTTGCTGGGGGGGAGGGGGCTCGCTTGGGTTGTTCCCACTCGCTCTGGCCGACCCATTCACTCCAGCCAGCCCCGCTAGCTCCGGTCAGCCCTGCTCGCTCAGGTTGGTCTCTCCAGTCCAAGGATTCGTTTCTTATTATTCTTCTTAAGAATTCTGTAGCTGACTTCAGACGCACCAGAGGAGGGCGTCAGATCTCATTATGGGTGGTTGTAAGCCACCATGTGGTTGCTGGGATTTGAACTCATCACCTTCGGAAGAGCAGTCGGGTGTTCTTACCCGCTGAGCCATCAAAAGCAGTTTCTTGAGTAAATGTGTGAATCGTGCCTAGGTTCTTAGCTCCATCTTTGTATGGCTCCTTGGGATACGCTAGTTTTTTGGTCTGGCTTACGCTTTCTGGCAGGGAGAGACCAAGTGTGATACAACACTCAGATAAGAATCCCCTTTCTTCTGCAAAACTTGTTCACAAGTTAGATGTAGGAATGTTTATTTCTTTTTCCTCAGTCAGAAAAATAAATAGGCATTTTGTTTCTTTTTGTTTTTGCTTGAGAACAAAATGTCTAGCAATTGAGGTCACACCTCACAATCAAAGCTGCAATTCAAACATCACTCAAATGTTCTGTCTAAAATGCTGCTAAATCCTGCTTTTCAGTGAGGGGTGCTGACTGCGGTGAGCAGCAGTCATTTAGCTTCTGAAGTGGGAAGAATGTTGGGATAGGTGTCAGGAGACCTAAGGTCAAGGCCATTTCTGTTGATAACCAGCTGTTATGGGCTAATTACTTAGCCTTTGTTTTACTGTCTTTATCTATAAAGGAGAGGCTTATACTAAATGTTTCCTATCACTGACAGTTAACACAAGACAATGTTGAATGCTGGAAAACTTTAAGGTCTAGTCAATGATGATATTTCTCCAGGTCTGTAGACACATCTAACAGGGGATCAGGACCCACCCTCACACGTGGAGTGACTCTCACATTCACCTCATACTAATTCCAATTGTCTGGCTGTGGCTCAAAACTGTCCAATTAGACAATTAATCTATCCTCAAGATTAGGCAGTTTTTAAAATAAAAATACTCCCTGAAATCTCTTCATTAGAATGTGTCATAATTATTTAGTTGATTTAATACAATAGCAATAATCTAGCATAAAAGAGATTGCCCATACTGACCTGGGTTTGGAAGGGTGGGAGAAGGTAGGGACAATAGGATGTGGCTTTGTCCTTCGAGAATAACAGTGTCTCTCCAGGAAGTATATAACAATAGTCAGGTGAGTGCTGGACTGACTATTTCCAGTTTCTAGAGTTGAAGAGGGGAGTGGGGTTTCTGTCAGTACAGTAGCCAGGGTTTCGTTTCTGCTTTTTGTTCTTAAAAATCACAATTAGGCTTGAAGGAGAAGGCAGACTGATGAAAGGAATAGGTAAGGAAGGGCTTGTGGCCTGCGTGACTCAAAGCTTAGAGGTGGGACCCGCTGTGGCGGTTTGGAAACAATTCAACAGATAATGATACTGTAAAAGATGAGCAAAGGAAACTAGTTTTAGCTCAGCCAGCAAGAGGGAAGAGGACCTCTTTCATAAGGCAGGCATTTTAGGAACTTTATATAGTAGGCCTACACAAAACAGTTTTGAGAGGAAAGATCTGGGAAACCTGCAGCTCTCCAAACTCTGTCCTTAAATGCTAGTGAATGGGTTTTCCAAAATTTGACCTTGTGGTGTTTCTAGGGATAAATATCGAGTACAAATACTCTTGCCAGCAAAGATAAATGGCTTGGGAAGAAGGAAAATTTCCAGGGATCATAAAGAGCAGGGGTGGGGCTTGGGCCGTCCTTCATGTCTGTTCTCCATTCCCAATGATCTTAATCATTATCTCCTTTTCTCTCTGATTTTTCTAGCTCTCAAAATTGACAATTTCTCAAGTGGTAAAAGGTCACAGTTGCTTTGAGGAGCTATATTTAGATCTCCATGCTTTTAAAATTACAAAAGCTATAGAACTGCCTCATTCCACATTTCTCTGACCAGTAACTGGGTGAGGACCTATCTGACAATTCCGCGCATTAGGGTTAGCTATTGCCACATAGCAAAAATGACTCCCAAGCCTGGGGACTTGCACAAACTCACTTGTAGATCTTACTCCTCTGATCTGAGATGCTCCCAATGGGAAGGCTCAGCTCTGTTCATGGCTTCATCTGGAAGCTGCATGGCCACGCCCCAGATGGCATGCCAACATTGCTTCCAAGTCTGCCCAGCTGTTAACAGTATTTGAAGGTCAGGGGTAGAAATCTTTAGATCAAAGGTCATAGGAACATTGGTTTCTCTCTGTGTGAACCTGCCCACGGCTTCTTGGCTGTCATACAGCTTGGTTGCTCTTGCAAAGGGGGAGAAGCATTGTGGTAGGAGAGACAGAGAGAGAGAGAGAGAGAGAGAGAGAGAGAGAGAGAGAGAGAGAGAGAAAGTAAAAGGGAAAGAGAAAGAGAAAGAGAAAGAGAAAGAGAAAGAGAAAGAGAAAGAGAAAGAGAAAGAGAAAGAGAAAGAGAAAGAGAAAGAAAATGTGTTCTATCACATTTGCATTAATTGTTAAGTTAACACCATGGTTTCTAACACATTTGATTTTTTTTTTTTTTTTGCCATAAGTCACTAAAGGCATCTACATTCAAAAGAAGGGAAATTCAAGTTTACTTCAGATGAAAGTAAAAACATAGAATTTGTCAACATATTTTTTTAAGTGTTCATGAGATTACATTTTCTTCCCTATTTAAGCGTACCTTTCAATATTCCTCAGACTCATTCATAGGATGAGGGAAGAGGGATGTGGGCCCAGAAAGGCAAGGCAAGAGAAATCAGATTCCCCAGAGCAAATGGAATCCGCCTCCCGAGCTACCAGCCTGCCACTTGTGGCTGTGAAGAAGCGGGGTCACTACCATACTGCCCACTAGACTTTGTCTCTGCTGCCGGGGGAGTGTCCTTAACTATTTTTGAAGGGCTCCATAATAAGGTAACACAGAGTTGGAAACACATTTATTCTGAGGCTGTCCTTCCTATTTGAAGATGGAGCTAAATGGCAGTCAAGGATTAAGGAGGATGTAGGGCTGACCTTGTTTAGAGGACGTTTTAAACACACTAATGAAGTTGATAGTCTTTGGGTGGGCTCTCAGGTTCACGCTCCTGAGTCTAACTGATGGGTCACCAAGAGGACCGATGTCTAGGAGAGGTGTCCAACCTCCTAGTGCATGGGATGCCCAAGCTGTCATTGATGGGAACCGAGTCACAAATGTCCCATCTGAGACAGTGGCAGGAATGGATTCCTTGGATAGAATTGACCCTCAGAGTCTTACCATTCTTTGGCTTGGAGGGCATCAGTGCTGTTTTTTAGCACCCCTTAACCTTGCCCTTATGGAAACTAACTAAGTGAGTTGTACTATGCTTTTCTCAAACAGGTTCTGCCCGTCTATCCTTATGCTCAGTGACTCCTGGCTTGTCCCTAATTTAAAGCACAGAGGAGAGGGGATGTCTGGAGTCTGTTGAGCCCTGTCTTCTGATGGGAAGAACATCCCTCAGTACTTGTTGATCTCCCAGGTTTCTGAGAGTTGTTTTGCATCATTTAGAAGTAGTTGAACACTTTCTGAATTGAATTCTAAACTGATCTCACTTAAAAGCCTCCACACTTATCACCTCTTCCAGAGAGCAGGATTTACTTTTATTATTAAAGGTTTTTATCACTTATTCTATACATGATGCTTTTTATGCCAGTGATAGAAATTTCTATGATGAACTGTATTAAATTTGTTTATGTCATTATACCATAGACTGGAAGGTGTCCACTTATAAACCATGTCTCTCATTAAGTAGAGATATTTTGGTATTAAAATCATTAGACAACCTAAAGAATTTGAGATAGATAATCATCCAAGGAATAAATAAAGACTGGGCTATTTTTTATAAACTATATATGACCAATTGATTTCTTTCCTCTTTTCCTGGACCTTCAGTGTACATGATTTTTAGAAATGTCACATAGAGGCATTTATGAAGACTACAAGACTGAAAATAACATTGCAGATTCCAGGCAAGAAAGAGTTACACACTCAAAATTAATTCAAATTTAAGCCTTGTTTGAAAAGGTGTTTTGGTGAACACACAAGGATGTTAAGGTAGAGGGGACATAAGGCAATGACTGTACCTTCAGCAGAATGGCATGCGGCCCTGCAAGGAAGACTGTCAGAGGATATCTTCTTTTTGATTAGCTGTAGAGGTCCTTCATGGAATATACTAACTACAGCCCATAGAGAAGACAAGAGAGGCAATGCTGCATTCCATAACACTCAACCTTCTTATAGAGAAGACTGGAGATGGATACAGACTAACTTGGAGGGACCAATGAACACTATCCACCACAGTAGGCAGACATTGCTCTATAGTGTTGGCTTGCTAGTTTTTATATACAAGGTCAGGCTCATTAAATGGGTCAAGCTGCATGGTGAATTGAAAACAGGTTTCTATCCAGTAGGGTAAGGGTGAAAATTGTGTAGGATTCTGGAGGAAAATAACAGACCACAGCCTGGGGAGGGCCCCAGTGGTGATAACTATGTACTTCTCTTGCTAAGAACCAGAGTTCGGTTCCCAGCACCCATGTTGGGCAGATCATAACTGTTTGTAACGCCAACTTGAGGGGATCTGACACCCTCTTTTGGCCTCACTGCACCCCACCCCATGCAGACAATTTAAAATAAACAATAAATTTTAAATAAAAATAAGGAGCAGAGAAGAGAGGTAAGATAGTCAGAACTTTTCCTAAAGAAAGATTTTTTTTTTTTTTTTAGCTGTCCAAAATCTTGGGAAAGTCCCTGAGATGGCTGTCGGAGGGGGAGACAGGGACACACACCCATCAGTTAGAGAGTGATGTTTAGTACTACCTAGAAGCAGAAGGACAGGGCTCTAGAGGTGGGTGAACTTTTCTAACAAATGTGCCCCAAAGGGAAAACCATTATAACAAGAATTCAACCTGCCTTTGGCAGTTATTTATCTGGTAGAATCTAGTCACTTGTGGGTATAGAGTTGTTCATTCTATAATTTCTTTCTTCCTTGAACATGGAATTGTCTCTGTTATGCATTCTCTGTAGGTTCATGTGGGCTACCTTTGGGTGTGTAAGGAAAGAACATGTATCTTGACACTTTTATAGTTTCTGACATGTGCTAACATGTGAGGCTGCAGAGCTAGGCTCCATGGAAATAGCATATACAATTATTTAAGACACTGCTTATTCCAAAGCAGTGTCTTAAGGCAGACCTAATGTCATTGGTGTCAGTATTTGGGATGAGGTGGACTCCTTAAGATAAAGTAAAAAAAATAAAAGTGAACTTAGCAACTATAACTGAGAAACTGACCACATAGAGGGCAGCAGGGCAGAGCGTAGACAAAGACATCCTCCTGTAACTGGGTTCTAGTCTACAAGGGAGCTGTGCTCACTGGGCATAGCCAATCCTGTGTCTTTGGATGCAAACAATCTCAACGTAAGCTTCTTGGCGAGAGGATGACCAGCTGTGTTCATCGCAGTTGTTTGTTTCATCCATGAGAAAAATGAATCTCTTCTTGAGCAGCTGGTTCTCTGGATGACATTCTGTGGTAGAGCTTCTGTGATGGAAGGAAGGTTATAAAACGTTTTAATTAAAACGTTTTCATCCTGCCTTCTTCTCTAAAAATATACCATGGAAGAATACTATTGTAATTAGAAGAAATATTTAGCTCAATAAAACTAAAATACAACTGCACATAATCAGGAAATGAGATAATTAAGATCAGATATCTTAAAGAGCCTACAGGGTTCTGGTGTGTATGAGCACAGAAATTTACTCCAAAGCCTGCAGGCTTCTTGGAGTAGACGTGGAGGAACCCTGGCAATCAATGAATGAGTTAGACTTTTCCTACCTGTAAGGCTAGCTTGAGAGATGTGAAGCTATTACATCTGAGGGACAGATCTGATGCCAGAGGTTAGCCTACAAAGACTGGCTGTGGGCTGGAAGACAGCAGTCACCTCGCAAGCCTGAGGCTCTGAGCTCCAGCTCCAGAACCCAGGGTGGTAGGGAGGATTGTAATCACAGGACTGAGGAGGTGGAGACAGGTGGATCCTGGGACCAGCCTCATTTGATAGATGAGTTCCAGGCCAGTGAGAGAAAAGAAAGAGGAGGGTGGTACCTGAAGAATGATACTTAATATTGTCTTCTGGTTTCCACATACATATACATGAAAATACACATACATACATACATACATACATACACTCACACATAAACATACATACATATGCACATACACACATACATATACACATACATATATGCATATATACATATACACATACACATATATACAGTATGCACATATATACTTATACATACATACATACATACATACATACATACATACATACATACACACACATACAGGTGTATCTGTCCCCATTTCCTTTCTTTCCCTTCCCCTCACCTTTTCCCTCTCTCTCTGCTTAGCCCTCCCCCTCTCCCTCTGCCTACCCCCTCCCTCTCCATCTCCTCTCCCTCTCAGAGAGTGAGATACAAGAATTAAATGATTGTTCAGACAAAACCAAGCCATGTAAATGATGGCAGTGATAAGCACTTTTCTTAGAAAAGAGGAAGAGTCGTGGAAAAGCCCACAGCACCTTCGAGAGGAGACTGAACGTGAACTTTTTAAGGATGACCATGCCGTGGGTTGACGTAGGAGGCCTTTAGCTCTACAATAGGGGATCCTGTGACAACACGCTTCAGATGGACTAAGACTGCCATAGCCACTTCTTCCAGCCTGCTTGAGTACCACCCAAGGCTCAGCTTTCAAAGGTGACCTGCTCTATTTCTGCATATCAAGTCTCAAAAAGTTCTTGCATTTTTCTGCACGTGACATCAGCCCCAGCACTTTCATTGCAGGGGAGTTGATTCCCCTTCCACGTGGAAGGGCCCGAGGTGTCTGAAGTGGATGACATCTTGTTTGTTAAGATGTGTGCTGCAGGTCCTCTCGGTCAGTCCACCCTTTCACCCCTTCTGGAGAGTCACCTTCTCCATCACCTCTTACTATGCATGGTTCTCATGGATCTGAGCCCAGTCCTGCTGGAAACCTTCAGCAGTTTGCTTGTGCCACAGAGTAAAGGCTTGACTGGCATCCATGATGTAGTTCTCCAATGGAAGCCTTCTGCACTGGATCCCTGTATAGTACCACCTGTGCCTACAGCCAAGGCACAGCTGTGGCTCAGCAGTTTCCCCTCCCCAACTCTTGCCACATCTCTCCTGTCTTCATTCTTCCCGTGAGCTAATTTGTTCGGTTCAGCCAAGGTATCCTGCAGACCTGGAAACTGGTTCCATGGTTATGAATGCTTTTTTCTCTGGCTTGGAGATGGAACAAGTCAATTGCTCAAGTCCCTCGTTTGTCCTGGTCCCATGTGGAGTTGTCCCAGCCTCCCTGCTCTGCTCTCAGCTCTGAGTCTCTCTGCTTCCAGCTGTCAAACCTTTGCCCAGAGCAATGGAACTCCCAACCTTGAGTTAGGTCAAGAGCCACAGGAAATGAGTCTCTCCTTCCCAAAACCCTAGAACCCGGTGAATCTTCTGCAGTGGTTAGTTGGGCCAGGAAAATGGTCAGTTTCCAGAAGGCAGGTGAGCATGGGTCACTGAGTCCCCTTCTATCTCAAGAATATGGAATTTCCTTCATATGCATTTGCTACTTCCACTGTCTTGTACAGTGCGAGCTGCTACAGTCTAATTTGGCCAAATGTCTTTCAGCATCCTGAGAAACAGCACACACAGACTCAGAAAGAAGAATGGATTGCATTTATTGGTATGATGGGGAAAACAGAGAGTGGCTTCTTGCTTTCCTTTGTACCATTTGTAATCTGGTAGCACAGTCTCTCTGTAGAGCCCAAATCCTTTTCTGATAGATTTTGTCTTTGGTTGCTGGTTTGGTGAAAGCTACAGAAACCCCATTTTTATCTTCTGCATTGTTTTAATTACTTGTTGACACTTTTTATTCTTTAAAAAGAATGTGTGCTGGTGAAATGAGCATGCATGCACATGGGTGTAGGTGCTCCTGCCCATGCATGTGGGTGTAGGTGCTCCTGCCCATGCACGTAGGTGTGGGTGCTCCTTCCTGTGTGTGGGTGCTCCTTCTCATGACATGGGTGTGGGTGCTCCTTCCCGTGCACTTGCCTGTGGGTGCTCCTTCCCATACATGTGGGTGCTCGTGCCCATGCATATGGGTATGGGTGCTCCTACCCATGCATGTGGGTGTGGGTACTATTGCCCATGCACATGGGTGTGGGTGTTCCTTCCTGTGTATGGGTGCTCTTTCCTATGCACATGGATGTGGGTGCTCCTTGCCATGCACATGGGTATGGGTGCTCCTTCCCATACATGTGGGTGCTCCTTCCGTTGCACATGGGTGTGGATGCTCCTTCCTGTGTGTGGGTGCTCCTTCCCATGCACTTGGGTGTGGGTGATCCTTCTCATGCACTTGGGTGTGGGTGCTCCTTCTCATACATGTGGGTGCCCCTGCCCATGCACATGGGTGTGGGTGCTCCTTCCTGTGTGGGGGTGCTCCTTCTCATGCCATGGGTGTGAGGGCTTCTTCCCGTGCACTTGGGTGTGGGTGCTCCTTCCCTTACATGTGGGTGCCCCTGTCCATGCACATGGGTGTGGGTGCTCCTTCCTGTATGTGGGTGCTCCTTCCTGTGTATGGGTGCTCTTTCCCATGCACATGGGTGTGGATGCTCCTTCCCATACATGTGGGTGCTCCTGTCCATGCACATGGGTGTGGAGACTAGAGGTTGATTGAGGGTGTATTTCTCTATCTCTCTCCACCTTATTTTTTATGACAGGGCCTCATGCTGAAGCTTAAGTTTACTGATGGGCTTTGCTGGCTGGCCAGTCAGCCTTGGGGCGGGGAGGCACCTCTGCAAGCCTCCCATTGGTGCTGGAGTTTGATGTGTACAGCGACAGCTGACTTTTATATGGGTGGTGGGAATTGAACTCCAGTCCTCAAGCTTGCATAGCGAGTACTTTACCCAATGAGCCCTCTCTTCAGACCCGTTTCTTACCATGTCTCATTCACTTGCAGAGTTGTTGCAGGAGCGTAGTGATGCTGTCTTTGTTTATCCCTCTTGCCTGGCACTGGGCATTTGGCAGAAGTGGCAGAGTAAAACAGACTCATTATTAACTCAGTCTTGGTACGACGAGGTGCGTTCCTCTATACTTTCTGGAGTAGGGTGACCAAGAGCCCTTGTCAGGTTTTAACAAAAGTGGAAAATCTTCCCCTGGTGCTGCTGGAAATGCTCCCTCTGGTTCCTCACCAGACCCTGGTGTTGCTCACAACCAGTGGAGTCATCTGTCCATCCTTGCTCTTGAACACATACTATGTAACTTGATCCATAGTCAGTGCTGGAGACACAATGACAAATGAGAGAAAGAGGACGCCTGTTCCTGTCAGAGTATGTTCATCAGTGATAACTATAAACTTCTACTGCCTTCACCACTACCTCATACATCTTGACAGTAGTCACTATAGTATAGAGACAGACCTGGGATGACACACTGTACAGTGCATTTGTTACCTATGTGGTGACCTCCGTCAGGAACTTATGGCTTCATTTTTCTCACCCATAAAATGGGGAAAATAATAGCATTTACTTTACAGGAAGAACAATGAAATGTAATTCATGTTACAGCTCAGAGCCAAACCTGACTCAATAACTTCGGGAACTCAGAATGAGGACGGGGATAACAGCTGGCAGCCAGCAGAGCAGAGGCCTTGGTTGAGATGTGCAAGCGCCTAATCTCTAAGAATCTGAAAAAGGCAAAGGAGAGAGGGCAGGGTTAGGGATCCTCACTTCCGGTTCTAGGGTGCTGCACTTCACTTAGAGTCCTTACAGCCTCATCTGTAAATATTCAAAGACTTTGAAGTACTGGGACTATGCTTAGTCACAGTACACCGAAATAGGATGAGAATCGTCCCACACTCTGATGACAGCTGTATGTCCAGGAGAGGACAGTGGGAGGACTGAGCGTGTGCGTGCTTGCGCGGCACCCTTTAATGGGATGAGAACAGTCAAGTGTGACCAAGCATTCAAGTTGCTTTTCTCTCTTTCACAACAGGTTTATTGCTTGGAAACTGAGTTAACTTTAAAATGAGTTCTCTATCTGTCAAAAATACTAGACAATACAAAACAAGACAATTCCAACAAAGGCGTCCTAAAAGACAGAAAGTAGCCTCCCGAGTCTCTTAGATTCCTGTTCTGCATTTTAGCAGAGGGGTCCAAACAGACTAGCATTGAATACCACATAAAAATAGCAAAGGGCAAAATAAAAAACAGAGACTCCTTCTCCTACGCAGCCGCAGCGTTCTTCCTGCTTTCCCCGCTGGCTGCCGCCGGGTGGTGTTTCACCGCAGCCACAGTGTTCTTCCTGCTTTCCCCACTGGCTGCTGCCGGGTGGTGTTTCAGCTTACCAGTCCACGGTTACATCTCTTTCCTCTTCTGAATACCCCTTTCAACATTTTCACAGAATTTGGGACTCGGTGGTAGGGAACTTGAATGGCACCTGCAAGGGCGAAGCTCAATCCGGCACTGTAAAAACAAGGAGCCCCAAACACATATGTCTGCTTCTGTTTAAGTGTGAATTTCCATGTTGAAAGATTCAGAAACGTCCATAGTGAAATGAGATATTACTTATAAACTGTTAGTTGCCCATGACAGTCAGGGATCCTCAGTCAACCTCTCATGGAGACTCCGCCTCTCACTTCCTCCTCCCTCTACTGGTCCTTCCCCTTACGTGGGTCACTAGGTCACTTGTCAGTGTTTCTTGGCACAGCACGGGACACAGCTGTAATTTAAGAAGAATTTTTATAAATCCAAGGCTGCAGTGTGCCCAGGGCAGGAGAGAAGAATGATCATTGGCCTGCATTCTGTAGATCTTAAAGAGAGCTCAGTTTACATTGTTAAACAGTAGCCAGTATTTATTGAACAGTAAGCATTCTGTTAATGAAGGAATCAACCCTTACCATGCCTACAATAAAACAAACTGAAAATCATGTCTACAAAATCTACATGTAAAATTTATTTTCCGTGTATTTGACTTTAAAATATATTTCCTTATGTATTTTGGGGGTGTCTGTGTTATATGTACTTAGTATAGGCATGTGTATGTATGTAGATGTAGAGTTCATAAATTCCTTGATCATGCACCATCTTCTTTTCTTTTTTTTTTAAAGCAGTTTCTTACTGAACCTGCCCTCATTGATTCCGCTAAGGTAGGCTGGTCAATAGACTTCAGGAATCTGCTTGTCTCCCCACATCCCAATCTCCAGAGCTGGGGTTAGAGGCACACAGCCACTTCAGGCTCCTTATGTGGATTCTGCCAATCCAAACCCAAGTCCTTACATTTGTGTGATGGGCATTTTACCAACTCAGCCATCTTCTCGTCCCTTTTTATTTATTGTTATTATTTGAACAATTAATACAGGTATAGATTGTATGTGGAGCACGTCCCTCTACCCTGTTTCCACTGTGTGCCACTTGCTTTTCTCTTCTCTCCTGACAGTTTACACACACACATACACACACACACACACACACACACACACACACGACTTTGTGATTACATAAAATTTAGGAGCTACAAAAGAGAAAACACACTGCCTCTGTCTCCTGAGACTCACTTGCTTTGTTCAGTGACCTTTAGTCCTGTCTGTTTTCCTGCAGAGAACACAACCGATTTTGCTTTTTCTTTTGTCCAAGCATAGCTCCATTGCATATCCTTTCCTCTCCAGCCTCTGCCATTGGACACTGAGGTCGATTCCATAACCAATCTATTGTGAATACTGCATAGTAGGTGTTGATTTGCACTTAAGTCAACCCACACATCAAATGATACAACTACAGTGGGTTTGAACTTCGGAGTTTTCTAAAATGTGAACTGGTTTTAGATAAATTATCTTTTCATTTCAGCATGAGATAGAGAGTGGGCAGCTCTCCAATACTAAAATCAATGCAGACAGAGTGGGCCATGGTGGAAGAGAGTCCCCATGTGCAGGTCTGTGTGCCAGTGAGGGTCCAGTGGGAGGTGGTAGGTTCCCTCAGCATGACTGTGTGAGGAGAATTTAACTGAGAGATGATTCACGAAAGTGAGGGTGGGGCTCTTCGGAGGCTGTTCAGAGTTGTTCAGGCTTAAAAGTCGAAAACGCCGAAAAAGTTGAAAAAACTGAAAAAGTCAAAAACGCTGAAAAAGGCGAAAACGCCGAAAAAGGCGAAAAAGTCTAAAACGGCGAAAAAGGCAAAAAAGGCGAAAAAGGTGAAAAAGGCAAAAATGGCAAAAATGGCAAAAAAGTCCATTTTTAGTAGCCAAAGGGCCATAATGTTGCAGGAAATATTAAAAAGACCGGCATGTTCCCGTACTACGCTGGGCACTTGTGGGCCACATGGCTCCAGTGGGGGGTTCTTATCCTGGCAGACTCTCTAGCCCGGAGCTCCCAAGATGTCTCCACCTGACTAGCCAAGTTTCCTTGGTAGGTTGTTGCCATGCCAGCCCTATGCAATGACCTCCCACCTCACAGTTAATTGTCAAAATTCCCAGTAATCCAGTAAAATAAAAACCCTAGAAGCTTATAATTAAACAGTCAGATTTATATATCAATAAATTTTCAATGAAAAAGATGCCCACCTAACAATTTCATAATGATATGAGCTGCCCACCTAGATTAAATAAGTAATCTCAATTATTCCATTCCTATATGATTTCATATATATCATATAGGGATATGCTGTAGCTGTCCAGGTTCCTGAAAGGGAGGCTGTATTGGAGAAAATGTGAGAGAAATAACAAGCCAAGACAAAGTCTTCTGATGAAGGCCTAAAATTTACTTAAAAGTCTGAGCTTATAAAGGGGAAGACCCATCCCCCACCACACCAGGCTTTGTCTCCAGGGTCTCCTCACTCTGTCACCAGGCTGTTGCTTATTCAGGATCACCTCAGGAAGACAGGTTCAGCCTCTCAGTGGGTAGTGGTGTCTTGGAGAAAACTGTAGAAGTGGCAGAACAATAGACCTATCTAGTCGGAAGACTCCATCCTAGGTGGGCTGCCACCACAGTGGCAGAACAGGTCTGAGCCAGCCTGCTCAAGGCTGGGAGAGGCTACAATCCCTCCCTAATTATTTAATAGAAATTAGCTTTACTAGGACATAAAATTTACTTATACGCCATGGTCCTGCCTGGGAATTATGGTGGCTGGCGGCTGTGCCTGTCTTAGGACTGAATCTATTGGACTTATTCTTACCTGTCCTGGAGAATACATGCAGCTTGTTTGTGTTTATTTGCACAAACTTGGCTCTATGGTGTTATTATGAACAAACCACGGCCTCTTGGCACATGCCTCTGTCTTAGATTGAAATAAGCCATAGACCCAGTGGCCTGTCATTGGCTGCCGGCCCTCATTGCACACCTTTTCCCCAATCAGACCTAAGCCACAATATGCACTCAATGCATCTCTTCATATCAGTGAATTACTGCCATCTGCGCTTGCTAAAGGTGAGCCTGCAAGGAGGTAACCGACCTGCTTGAAATACAAAGCTGAAAGTTGAAAAGCAACAGGATTAAGGTTGTCTGTAGGAAAGTCCAGGTACTTTATTCAATTGCAAATTAGCTCTGGTTGCTGCAGACCTCTTGGTCCCATATCTGTCTTATCTGTAGTTCTTTCTCTTTCTGCCCTGCAATCAAGCCCTTCTCTTTGGCATGCCTACACACATATACCCACGCAAATGTAAACACATATATGCACATATCTCATACACATTCATACATACTTGTAAAAATTTAGGAAATGTTGAACAAGCTGTTGTCTTATATATACAGCATAAAGTTTCTTTACACCCATTTTCCCCTTAGGTCCTCTTTCTGCAGCACTTACATTATGGCCTCCTACTCTGTGATGTTTGTGTTTTACTTAATTATCAAGTTACCACAACTTAGAAGACTTACTCTGAATGTGTGTCTTCTTTTGGGTTGGGCCATGGACTGTTAGAGTTGAGCTGAGACTAGCAAGCACCAAGGCTGCATGCCATCTGTGGTGATTTGAATGAAAATGGCCCCCATAGGCTCATAGGAAGTGGTACTCTTAGGAAGTGTAGACTTGTTGGAAGAAATGTGTCACTGGGAATGGGCTTCTAAGCTACAGAAGCTCAAGCCAGGCCCAGTGTCACTCCCTCTTCCTGCTACTTGCCAATCCAGATGTAGAACTCTTGTCTCCTTTTCCAACACCTGGGCTCCACCATGCTTCCTGATAAAAATAGACCAAAGCTCTGAACCTGTAAGCCAACCCAATTAAATGTTTTCCTTTATAAGACTTGGCATGGTTATGGTGTCTCTTGATAGCAATAGAACCCTAAGACACAATATTCCTTACTTTCCTATTGCTGTGGTAAGAACTATGGTGAAGGCAACTTAGAGAAGGAATAGTTTTTTTGTCTAAAGTCCATGACCATCATGTTAGAAAACAAAAAGGAAGCAGACAGGTATAGTGCTAGACCAGTAACTGAGAGCTTACTTCTTGATCCACAAGCACCAGGCAAAAAAACTTACTGGGAATGGTATGGGATTTTTGAAACCCCAAAGCTCATCTCTAATGGCATACCTCCTCCAAAAACACCTTCCTATCCTTGCCAAATAATTCTACCAACTGGGGACCAAGTATCCAAATATATGAGCCTATGGGGCCATCCTTATTTGAACTGCAACACATGCATTCCATATTATCTCCACTCTTGATGGCAGATGTAATGTGACCAGCTGTCTCACAGTCCTGCTGCTGCGACTGTCCTGCAGGGATGGACTATGACCTGGAATTTTGAGCTAAAATAATCCCTTTCTCACTGAAGATGGTATTTGTTGTAGCAACAGAAATGGATGCAAAATACCATTCCTCTTCTGCTACAAGGTGTCCATTCCTGAAAACACTCCCATCTCTGTCTGTTAATTTCTTGAATGGAGTACCTTGAGATTTCTTTGTTTCATCTTAGCTCATGTAGATACCATTTTACTGAAGACAGCAGCCTGAATCTAGTTCCTCTTAAGCAACTTTGAAGACTGAGGTTTGGGGGATTTTTCTCTGTGGCTTCACACTGAACATCTCAGTTATACTAAAGGGAATTTGGCTTGTTGTGAGAAGGAATGGCTCATCTCTCGAGTACTGTCACAATAATAATTGCTTGTAATCTTACCTTCATAATTACCATTGATAGAGCTCTAAACCATGTTCCTGGTCTGGGAAAGGAAGGTTCCATTGTGGGTGGTATCAGGTGCTAAGTGTAGCAGGGAGTAGTTAAACTGCTCTGACCTTCCAGCAGGGCTCTCTCTGCACCCGCCCAGCAGCTCTAGATTCATGAATGAAACACACACACACACACACACACCACCACCACCACCACCACCACCACCATACCCACACCACACACACACACACACACACACACACACACACACACACACACACACACAGAGCGGTATTTTTAATGGCTGGACACTTCTAAACCTCCCTGCAGCTAGCATAAACTCCCCTCCAGTATTCCTGCATAACACAGGAATCTAAATCTATATTTCATCTCTGTTACCTCAGACCCAGTCAGAGGAGTGGCTCCTGGGGCCACTTTTCCTGAATTCTTACATGTTAGTGAGCCTTTACGTTTCATTTTTCTGCTTCTCTGGCATGGCAATTCTGCTCTTTCATTCCCTTTGTCCCTTCTCTTGGAAACCTAAAAGTCCCGCCTCTAGCAACCTGCCCAGCCATTGGCTGTTGGCAACTTTATCCCAATCAGAGCCAACTGGATGCAGGCTTCCTTTAGCCTACATGTGGGACACTGCCAACAGGTTTTTGGAGTGACCCAATTACATGAGAACACAAGTCGCTACAACTAAGGACATGACAGATACCCTTAGTGACAGTCCCTCTTAAGATAAGTTGAATACACCAAGTAGCAGGTTTCACAATTGCCAAATGCCATTGCTTTTAGAGATAACATTTTAACAACATGGTGGGTTTGATTAGGACACTTATGAGTTTCTTCTAAATTAAAACAAAACAAAATTCTCAGACAATAATAGTGGAAGTAGATCTTAAAAACAGCTGGCTTTAAATCTTATTTCAGCTGGAGTACTTGAGACCTAGCAGCTCTACACAGCAACACACCGTTAGAATGTGTTTCTTCCTCACAGGTAGGAAATTGGGTTAGGGGCATTGCTATTTTGATTAGGGCCGAAGAATTCTATAAAATGTTCAGACTCTTTGAATAGCAGAGACTATTCTTCTGGATGGACAGGCAGTAACAGCAAAAGAAAAATTTGCAAAGAAGGCTTCAGTTACTACAGAAATATTGTTAATCAATGTGGATGGGAGGCAGGACAGCACACACTGGAGTCTACAGGTTCTTCTGCTCTGGAACAAAGAATTAAACCAGAGGAAGTAAAGGGAGGAAGTGAAACACTTTATTAAAAATATTAAGAGCTGTTCCAAGGGTAGAAGTGGGCCAGGTGGGCAGAGAGTCAGGGCTATAAGAGTCTTGGCCATCTCTGAGTCACTTCCATCATGCCTGCCATCTCCCATATTGGATAGTAGACACTTTGCTCCTTAGATGTAGCCATGGAGGGGCTTCCAGTCTTATTCCCAACTGGCTTGACGTTACTTCTCATGCATGGCTCTCCACCTTCTTCTCCTGCTGTGATAACTTAGTGTAACCAAATGCAGTTTAAGGACCTATATTGGTGAAAAAGAGGTGGAGAGGAAGGGGACACCAGAACAAGTAGTCTAAATAAATGAATATACCCCCATTACTGCTTGTTAAGAATAAGAGGTAAAAGGATGAGAGAGTGAGTGACCGACCGCCTGAATCTGGGAGCTGGATAACATGCTGAGCTAGGCAAGGACTTGCCTTAGAAATGTCCAAGTCACCACAGGGAGTGGGAAAAGCAAGGAGAGCGAGAGGCAACTTCAGGTTTGCAGGCTATGTCTCCTCCATATCCTCCTCTTTGACCTTCCTTGTTATTTTTCTGTAGTTTATTAATATTAATCACTATAGTTTGGGGATTATATCTGAGGTACTAAGATCACTGAGTGATTTGCTCTTTATTGCATACACAGAGAGTAAGAAAGAGACAGAGACAGAGATAGACACAGAGAGAGGGAGACAGAAAGAGACAGATGAGACAGAGAGACAGCGAGACAGTGATAGAGAGACAGAGAGAGACAAGAAAGTCAGAGACAGAGACATATACACACACACACAGACAGAGAGAAAGAGAGAGCGAGAGAGAGAATGATTGATTGATTCTTGGTTTTATTTTTCACAGACCTCAAGTAGATCTAAAGTCTATTTAATCTTAGACACATCTATTTTATAATAGGTCTCAAACTGGTTTCGTCTTGGGTTTCAGCACCAGATTTAAAAAAAAAAAAAAAAAAAAAAAAGGCCATGACTGCTCATTGGTTGGTGGAGGAGGTTTATTGTAGATTAAAGGGAGAGCAGAACAACACTGAGATTCCAACTCACACCAGTCAGAATGGCTAAGATCAAAAATTTAGGTGACAGCAGATGCTGGTGAGGATGTAGAGAAAGAGGAACACTCCTCCATTGCTGGTGGGGTTGCAAGCTGGTACAACCACTCTGGAAATCAGTCTGGCGGTTTCTCAGAAAACTGGACATAGTACTACCAGAAGATCCAGCAATACCTCTCCTAGGCATATACCCAGAAGATATTTCAACTGGTAACAAGGACACATGCTCCACTATGTTCATAGCAGCCTTATTTATAATAGCCAGAAGCTGGAAAGAACCCAGATGTCCCTCAACAGAGGAATGGATACAGAAAATGTGGAACATTTACACAATGGAGTACTACTCAGCTATTAAAAACAATGAATTTATGAAATTCCTGAGTAAATGGATGTATCTGGAGGATATCATCCTGAGTGAGGTAACCCAATCACAAAAGAAGTCACTTAATATGCACTCACTGATAAGCAGATATTAGCCCAGAAATCTAGAATACCCAAGATACAAGTTCCAAAACATAAGAAAATCAAGAAAGACCAATGCGTGGATACTTCACTCCTCCCTAGAATAGGGATTAAAATATACATGGAAGGATGTGCAGAGACAAAGCTTGGAGCTAAAATGAAAGGATGGGCCATCCAGAGAGTGTCCCACCCTGGAGGTCCATCACATAATCAGCCACCAAACACAGACACTACTGCACACACCAGCAGGACATTGCTGAAAGGACCCTGATATAGCTGTCTCCTGGGAAGCTTTGACAGTTCCTGACAAATGCGGAAGTGGATGCTCACAATCATCTATAGGGCAGTACACAGGGTCCCCAATGTAGGAGCTAGAGAGAGTACCCAAGAGTTGTAGGAGTCTGCAACCCTATAGATGGAACAACAATATGAACTAATCAGAACCCCCAGAGCTCATGTCTCTAGCTGTATATGTATTAGAAGATGGCCTAGTTGGCCATTATTCGGGAAGAAAGGCCCTTGGTCTAACAATGTTTATAGGCCCCAGTACAGGGGAATGCCAGGGCTAAGTAGCGGGAGAGGAAGGGTAGGGGAGCAGGGCGGGGGGGAGGATATAGGGGACTTTTGGATAACACTTGAAATGTAAATGAAGAAACTCTCTAATAATAAATTAAAAAAGTGAAAAAAAAAAAAAGGGAGAGCAGAGGCAGAGGCAGGGGCATCCAGGAGAGTCCCGAGTAAGCATGGCCAGACTGAACCACATGAGCAGAGATGGGAAGGAGACAGCAAAAGAGTCGCCACCAACTAAGAGGGTGGTCTAGGCTGTAAGACTGGCCTGGTCAAGTCCCTGGGATGGAGAGTTCAGGGTAGAGGGCCCTGAGACAGGTAGAGATGAGGTGATCTGGAAGAGCCTGGCAACCAGCACCCACTTTGATATGTCAGTGAGTGCCTCAGGTTTGAAGTCTAACAGGTTGCAAGTTGGAGAGTATGACAGAAACATAAAAATCACATGAAATTATTTTTTTTTATTTTAAACAACAACATCAAAAAGACAAAGTGTTTTTATATAATCCAGTCTGTGCAAGGATTTAGTATATTCTAGATATATCACAAAATGTAATAGCATCCATTATCCGGTAGTCATTATCAGGGCTGAAGCTCCAAACCAGGAGAAATGAGAGAATTCTGCTATGTATCAAACACAACCAATACCTTCTTCCTCAAAGTTTTCTTTGTTCAAAAGATGTGTTGCACAGGTTTGGAATGATTGTGGAGGGTAATTGTTGAGGTTTGGTTTATTGCTATGTATTGCAATGCTAAGTTCTGTATCTCAAGGTTTGTTGTGTCAAGAGGAATGAATGCTCATGTATACCGGTTTTTGTTATACAAACCTTGCTCCTTAATTTAGTACTGCTGGTTGAATAAAGATGCCTACAACCTTTGGCTGTGCAGAAGAGATAGGCTCGGGGTCTGAAGCAGAGACCATGAGGAGAGGAGAAGGAAGAAGGCGCCTGTGGTAGGTTTATTGAGAGCATATAGCCATAAGGGCCTGCCTGTTGGAGTAGGAACATGCAGAACACGTGATGTCTCGGGGTTATCGACAGGGAAGTGGACAAGGCAGCACAGAGGGTTGACACCTGCCCAGCTCTGGTGCTTTAAGGCTTATTATAAATATAAAGGCTTGTGTCTTTTATTTCAGAACTAAATGATCTGCATGGGGTAGAATCCCCCAAGTAATAATTTACCACAATAGGAAATGTGTTCTTCTTGGTAAAAAGTGTGACAGGATTAGGTTGGGGATTCTGACAGTAGAATAAGAAAGACCCAGGCTTCTCTAATTCTGAGCAGTCCAAGGAGCAGCTAATACAAGCAGGAGATACATCCCATATGTGAGAGTGTTCCTGTAGAGAGGGCTTGGATAACAATGGAGACATCATTCAGGTGGCACCATAGTAATTCTTTTAATTAAAAATACCTTCAGCTTTACACTGAGCACAAGGAACAAATAGTCCCTTAGGTAACCAGATCTAGTGAGACAGGTGGTGTGCTTGGCTTCACCCTGGGGGCTTTTCTCTCACATGCAAAGTACCAACTTCACAGGTGGCTTTGGTGGCTGAGCCATTAAAATCCTCACTTGACTTTCCTCTGTGTGCACAGACTTTTCCTGGAGAACATCCAGATTTGGCTGGAGAGCAACCTGGGTCTACAGGAGTATTTACAGTGTGCTCTGCTAACTGTGTCTTCCACGGGTGGCTCCGTGAGCATGCACATCCATTTGATTAGTTGGGGACTTGCTGAGAATTAGGAAATTATCTATTGATAGGATTTGAATAGCATAATACAGAGAACACACATGACATTTGGGCCACTCTTCCATTTTTAAAAGATATTTATCTATGAATAGGTATGCGTGTGTTCCTATATGTGCACAGTTATCTATGAGTGGGTATGCATGTGTGCATGTGTGTTCGAACAGGCATCTAAAGACCAGAAGAGAATGGAGTGTTCTCCTTTCTCACCTGCCACTGACTCTTTCAGGGCAGCATCTTCCTTAACCTGGCTCTCCTCAAAGCCGTCAAGCTCCCAGTCCTCCTGCCTCTGTTTTCCTTAAGGCAGGCTTGTAGGTGTTTGTGGAGATGCCAGGAATTTTAGATGGTGCTGGAATCTAAACACTGGTTCTTATGACTGTGGAGCAAATGATCTTAAAGACTGAGCCATCTCTCTAGTGTCAGATTTCTTCTTCTTAATTTGAAAGGAGTGTGAAGGGCTTGGTGGAGTATGAAGGGTAGAGAGGGAAACTCCATGCACACATGATTATGCAGAATCTAAGAACTGATGGGCAGAATGACACACAAATATGCACAAAACCTCTATATCCTATTTCTCTTTGGGGTTTAAGTTGTTCTGGCTGGTTACCTGGTGGCCATACTCCATGAGAGCTGTCATCGTGGAAGCTGCAGATGCTGTAACTACCTTTCCCTCTCTGGGGCTTTAGCCTGAAATAGTGTGTGTGTGTGCACATGTGTGTGTACATGTAGTGCTGTACATGTGTGTGCCTGTGTGTCTATGTGTGTGTGCATGTGTGTGTATATGTGTGTATGTGTGTATGCATGTGTGTCTGTGTGTGTGCATGTGTGCATGTGTCTGTCTATGTGTATGTTTGTGTGTATATATGCATGTATACATGTGTGTACATGTATATGTCTGCATTTGCATATACATGTCTATGTGAGTGCGTGTGTCTGTGTGTATGCATGTGTGTACATATGTCTATGTGTTTGTATGTGTGCATGTATACATGTGTGTGCTCATATGCGTGTCTGTGTTTGCATATACATGTGTATGTGTGTGTGTATGTGCATGTGTCTGTGTATATGCGTGTGTGTGTCTGTGTTGTATGTGTATCTGTTGTACATGTGTGTGTCTGTGTTGTATGTGTATCTGTGCGTGCACATGTACATGTGTGTGTTTATGTTTTTGTGTGTGTGTATGTGTGTATGTATGAGTGTGCATCTGTGTGTGTCTCTGTGTGTATGTGTTGCAGGGCTATGTCAACAAATAGCTCAAATGCTAGAAACATAGGGCTGCTTTGGAGTGGAGAGTCCAAAAGAGGGAGCCTGGGAGAGAGAGCCTGTCCTGCCCTCTGCTGCCTTTCTGATGGGAGAACAGCCAGTTCTTGACTCTCTAGCACTGATCAGTTTTTGACGCTGGGGTTTTAGGACACCTACTAGTTAGCAAGCTCTGGCACCAAAGTTCTAAATTCCGCTTTTAGAAGTATCACTGAAGTATCTTCATGATGGAGAGAATGGAACACTTCTACAAATCTTCCCAAATTCCTGCCTCCGCCTAGCAAAACAGTGGCGACTGCATCTAGAGCGTTTGGATTGAACAAGAGTCCTGGAGATTCATTCTACTCAAACAAGGGGTCGCCAGGAAGAGAAACATCCTTACCCAAAGATGAAGGAATCTTAAGATTATATTATTTTAAAGTCAAAATGTGGTGAGAAGTGTGCCCTAGTAAGGCTGAATTTTATCAGTTCCTTTTGGGAGCTGTAGAAGACCCCGTGGTTAAGAGCAGGGACTGTTCTCGCAGAAAACCAGAGTTCTGCTCCCAGCACCCATATCAGATGGTTCACAGCAGCCTGAACTCCAGCTCAAGGGACCTCCACTCTCTCTGGTCACCATGTGCACATGCCCACCACACCCCCACATACTCATAATTAAAAAACAATAAAAATTAATTTAAATCTCTTGCTCTGTACTTTGTCCCACGGTGCCTGAGGGAAATAAAGGAGAAAGGAGAGATGGGTTGTGCTTTATCATTCCAGAGCTTTCCATTCCCAGCTGGCTCCGCTGTGGTGAGGTAGCATATTCATGGTGAGAAGTATGTGGTAGAGTAGAGAGCTGTTCACCCAAGACAGCCTGGAGGAAAGAGGAGGTCTGAGGGGAGAGAGAGGCAGAGGCCAAGGTACGACCCACACCTAATGATTCTACCCACCTTCTCAGTTTCCCAGCACCTCTCACTAAACTTTCAACAGTTGAGCCTGTGGGGGCATTTCATATTTCAATAATAAAAGTTTTATTTCTACCATCTTTTTTGGAAAAATAGAAATTCAATATATTTCTTTATCAACCTCTGTTATGGTTTTAAACTTGACACTTGCCAATCACTACAGCTTTAAAGCCATGATAACAGCGAGGCAGGAGCTTGAGTTGGTTTGTGTCAACAATCTCCAGCATTTCATGCCTCCAACTCTTTCTCCGCATGAAGCATTCCAAGCACGTGGTCTCATTAAGCGCGCTATCGTGTGCCCGATTTCTTAAGGCCATGCCAGAGCCATGTGGTTTTGTATCTAGCCTGTCTCCCCACCATTATTTCACGTCATTCTAGTTTCAAAAGCACAAAAGTAAAGAGCAGTTCAAGATGCCTTACTAAATGTACCATGATTTATCCCAACAATAGGCACCTTAGCTCTCATTGTCCCCACATTTAAAGCAATGCGCCCCCGCACCTCTCTGCTGGGATCGCTGTGAGCCTCTCTGATTATCTTTCTTCAAGGGAGAGCCTCAAATATAAAGTTTCTGGAGCTTGAAGCAAGGCTAGCCTCTTCGTGCTCCTAGATGAGAGTGCCGAGTTTGTTTCATCATTTACATTTTTAATGTCTCTGGGTGTGAGTGTGTTTGTGCGTGCACGTGCATGCACACTCATGCTTGTGTGCCACCGTGTGTGTATGAAAGTCAGAGAATATGACAGGAATTGGTTCTCACCTTCACCGTGTGGGGACAAGGAATCAAGCAGGGCCATCAGGCTTGGAGGCAAGGACTGCCACGGGCTGAGCCGCCTGCTTGGTCTCTGGTGGCTGCTTTGTTGTGTGCTCACTTGTTTGTTGTGTTTCGTTTTATTGCTGTTAAGTCAAGCTATTTTATTATACAGCCATTTCATATTTTATTCATTATTTTTTCTCATTAGGGTTATTATTTTATGATTTGCAGGTGCATTTATTTGTATTTTAGGCAATTGCTTCTTCATAATAATTCTATTTTCCCCCTAATTTTATGCTATCTATAAACATAAAATGCTTTTATTTTTATAAGTCAAATTTATCAACTTATCCTTTTATTATAGTTCATTTTATTAAGTATTAAACATGAATAAAATTGTGAGACTCGAATGGCACAGCCTTGCTATTTAAAAAAAGCTTAATTTTTAAAAAATTAATTAATTTATTTTTACTTCATGTGGATTGGTGCTTTGCCAGCACATACGCCTGGGCAAGGGTGCTGCATCTTCTTGAACTGGAGTTACGGACAGGTGTGAGCTCCCATGGGTGCTGGGAATTGAACCTGGGTCCTCTGGAAGAGCAGCTAGTGCTCTCAACTGTGGAGCCATCTCTCCAGCTCAGCCCAGCTATATTTTTAACCAATGGTTGAGGCAACAGAAAATCCAGAGTATGTGTTCTCTCTCCTGGCCTGCTGTGCCGCCTCTGCTGGGCTTTAGGCTGTCCTAGTGTGCTTCTTAGGAACACTTTGGAAGCAACCTTGCAGATTATCCCAGTCTCTGCCTAAATGCTTTCTATTTTTGCAGAATGTTTTGCTATCCCTACTGTGGACACTGCTTGTCTTTTAACATTAGGTGATAACTGACTGTTCCTGTGGGCAGCTGGGATTTTTATAAACATCTAGTCATTTAGACAAAAGCTTTGATGGCTAAATATGGCACTTGACAGCAGAGGTGGCTGGCCATTCTCCAAGCTTGCTTCCTCCCAGTGCTGTCCCACAGCAGAACACATTGTTCAGTTGTGCTGTTAGCTGCAGCATGTCATGGGGCTATGGCCAATGAAGTCCACTGTGCACCCCTTCCTGACTTGACCTATGACAGTGTCCTTTTCTTGATCTGCTAGTCTGTTTCATGGTGGATTCAGAAGACAAGCATAAAAATACCCAGAGCCGCAAACTGCAGACTCAGGGTCCCCAAATGATCATGAGATGAACCTTCATCTGAGTCAACGAGGAGGGACACTGCACCCTTATTCAGTGAAGCCATGGATGCTGGTGTTGCTTTAGTGAATACTTTATTCTCGCAGTCAAATGAGGAGAAATTCTATCAATTTGCATGTGAAAGACATTTGACAGGATCAGCGGTCGGGTGGAGGGTAAGCATCATGGTGTATACCAGTTTGGAGGGACCTTTCCCTTCTTTTATCTTTGCTTCTGTTGCCATTGGATTCCCTACCCTATTAGATCACCAGGATGGAATGATGAACTTGTGTTGAACAGATTCTGCCTTGACATGGCTTTGCCTACCTGACACATTGCCTTGCTTTTATTTTATGTGTATTGAGTGTTTCCCATGCATGTATGTATTTACATCACAGGCATACAAATGTCTTTGGAGGACAGAAGAGGACATCAGATCTTCTGGAGCTGGAGTTACAGGTGGTTGTGAGCCATCATGTGGATGCTGGGTTGTGGGGCAGTGGGTTGTGCACAGACAGCCTTGTCTCCAGTCGAGCATAGATCTAGAACCCCCCGGGGGGGGGGAACTGATGGGTGGTGATTTCCACCTATATGGGACAGAAGGTATTTGATCGTGTTGCCTGGACCCCTGGCTCCTGTCGAAGTTACCACCCCCACAGCCCCGCCCCACCCCCGCAGGAGAGGTGTGTGACTATTAGTCACCCAGTCAATGTCCCAAGCTCCTGGCATTCTGACTAGACTCCACTCCCACAGTTACCTGGCTATAGTCATTGTCTGCATGCCCAGGAATCAATCCTTTTTCTAAGAGGGTCACTGAGATTGGTGTCATTGAGGAGGTTGTTGTGGGGCTTCTGGGAAGATTTACATCTTTTTTGGATATTAAATGACTGAGGCACAGTTCAAACTTCTGCTTAAATATTTTAGGAACATTATTTTTGGAGATAAACCAATGCCTGTAGGATTGTAGATTTCTATCTAGGATCTAGAAGTCTCATTAAATATGTCCAAGATAAATGCCAATTTTAGCTGTTCTTTCTCAAATCTCTCTCAATTCTGTTTTGATAAAACTTTCATTTTGCCTGGGGCAAAAGGTTGTTAGGCTAAAACTCTCTTGTTTTATGTCTGAAAATTAGGTCAGGAAGGGAGAAGGTACAGTAGAAGATGAAAGGAGTGTACAGGGTGGACTACAAACCTCTTTGTAAACTTGACTGAATGGGTAACTAGCAAATGGATCCTGGAATTCCTAAGAAGTGCCACAGTCTGCCTTTTGAAATGCTGTTGGGGCAACAGAGGTTCAACTCTTACCAAACAAGAATCAGTTTGGTGTTGGGCTGGATGAACACTTGGACCATGAAATAGGCAAAACAATGAACTTCTGTCCTGGAAAATCCTTAACAAAATGTATAGATGAGAACAATGCAGGTCAGAGAATTACCTGGTTTGCCCGAAGTCACCCTGATGCCTGGACACAGCAGTACTAGAGCTGAGGACTCCTGGTGGCTTTTATTACAACAGATATCGTTGATTTACTGCACTGGGTTCTGTGCTAAATATTTTACTTCAACCTCAAAAAATTATATAAAAGTTTCCATGCATTTGATCATCCGTGAGTATTTCTTACATGCCTACTATGTTGCCGCCACTGTCCAAGGTGCTGGGATATAGCTATGGTATCTGTGTTCATATTCTTATAGCCTAGGAAGAACAAAGACAGTGTCTTCCTAAGCCAACAGATATTATCATCCTTTCTTCATTTTAGAGACTCGATCTTGCTTATAGCCCAGGCTGTGTTTGAACTCATGATCCTCTTCTATGTCCCAAGTGCTGGGATTACAGATACTTGTAACCATGCTGGCTTAAACAAGAGTATTTCAACAATGAGGGAGAATTTTGTCTGGAGGAGGACAGTGACTGAGATGGAAGAAGATGGCTTAAAATTTTAAGTGGTCACATTTGGGTGGAGACATGAAGACAAAGGTAGCATTTAAGGCTAAGGGAATGACAGATACAAATCCCCAGAGGGGCATTTGAAACAGGAGTGAGGGCTGGGTGGGGTGATGGGGCTGTGCCAGCAAAGGCAACCATAAGTATGATGGGGGTACTTTAGCAGGAAATTGAGGTGACCCCATCTGTGGACATTGCTGTAGTTGTTTCTCCATTACTGTGGAAATTAGGTCCATTTTTTCGTCCCAGCCCCATGCTCCCAGAAATAATACTTAGACTCAGAAGTACTTACAAATACCTTGACCACATAGGTAGACTCTTCTCTGACTAGAATCATAATTTAGAATAACCGATTTATTTTAATCTACATTCTGCCTCATGCCTGATGCCTGTGCTCAGGTACCATGTGTCCATCTCCTCACATCTTCCTGGGTGAATCTTCCCATGCCCACTCTATCCCAGAATTCTTTCTGCCTCCCAGATGTTCCACCTCCCATTTCCTGCCTAAGCCATAGGCTGTAGGCTTTTTAATTTCCAAATGATGCATCCATACAATACACAAGGTATTCTCTCTACATACTGCTTTCTCCTTTCACCAGTGAGAGGCCAAGGTAGATAGAAGTTCTGTGACTTCTCCCAAAGTCATGTTCTACTGAGTGGCACAGGTGGCATCTGCTGGAGTTTGAATGACTCCAGATTCTCATGGTGCTCTGTGCCCACCATCTGACAGATGCAGCCACACTATTCCTACATATGAAATAGTAGGACTAGTGTGATAAGTAATGTTTATGAAATGTTTGCTTTCTTTCCCAGGTGTGTGTGTGTGTGTGTGTGTGTGTGTGTGTGTGTGTGACCACATCCTCCTCTGAGAGGATGGGAGGAGCTTCATTCTCCTTGTGTAGACATCAATGTCTGGACATCTTCCTGCAGTTGCTTCAGGGGCTTTTGCCCTTCATAGTGTTGCCACACATTGGGCCCCTGATCAAACCAATGCATAGAATGAGAGGCAGATGCTGACACAATAGGCTTGGAATGTGTGGAAATACAGTGAATAATGGAGGAGGTCCTTGGTCTTCTTCCTAAACCTGAATGAACTCATAAGGGAAGCTACTAAAGGCAGACCAAGTCCTGTCCTAGATTGGACCATGACAAAGGACACAGCTTGAAGCCAACTGGAAAGACCCTCTACTGGCCAAAGTTTGGAAGGACACAGAAGCTGTAGGGCAGTGGAGCAGGCCATCAGACAGAAAACTTGGTAAGGTCAAGTGGATTCAGAAACCCTGGTACCCTCATACCTGAAGACGGTAAGTGTTTCTACTACTCCCAACAAGTTCCCCATGGAGAGGACTATGACAATCAGCCATGTAGGGGCAACACCCAAAGCCCCTCCACATGCAGATGAGGCATCCCTAACATCGCAGATCAAGACAATAGAAAGCATCTGCCTTTAGATCTCAACCACTCCAAAATGTATATAAGACACTGTCCACAAGGAATAAGGCACATGAGAGTTACTTCATCAAAGTCCATCAGAAAGTGTCTGTCATATAGAGCTGTAACACTTCAGTGAAGAGAGTTCTCTTCCAAAGCTTTTGCTACTGGAAGTGGTCACTTCCTGCTTGCTCAGTGGCCAGACCTGAAAGCTCGCCTACATCTGACTCCGCATTCTGGCTCATCACACTGACTCTGGAGCAGTGGTGGCCTCAGAAGATGGACTCCTGCTCCCCTTCAGAGAGCACAACTCTTTTGTCAATCACCAGCCATCTCACCATCTCAGCAGACAGTGTCCAGAACGCCAGCAAGAAGTCAGCTGGAAAGGCCTCCTATTGGCCAAATCTGATAATTTGAACATTAAAAAATGATAAATTTAGTTCAGTGAATAAAAAATGAAGTCTGAGTCCATATTAGTACAAATAAATTAAACAGTTACCAAATACATAATTTGTAAGTTTTCTGAGGGATGGAGTGTTTACATGGTTTTAAAGTACCTTCTTGTGAAATACCAACAAATCAGAAAAGAAAAATGAGCAATGTATAATGGAAGTTTGTTAGGTTTTTTTTCTGGCTAACAGTAATAATAAAGAAATCAGAATTTTGAGCTACCTGTTCAGGGCAAGAAGAAAAACATGCCACCACATTTGTGATCTTACTGTCAAAGGTGCCTACTCTGAATCGAGCTGTGAGCATACACCAAGAAAACTCAAATTGAGGTCTAGTCTTTAAAATAAATCAACTATAATTAAAAAACAAACAAACAAACAAAACAAGGTCTTAGGAGTATAAGAAAGATGAGAAGGTTGCTGGTTGGAGGAAGGGAAATACAGAGACAGGCAGAGAAATTCAGTTCATAACCACAATTCTCCCAGCATTGATGGCCATGTGGTGGTTGTGAGGTAAAAACGGAAGAACTCATGAGTGATGCTTCGGGCCAGCCCTTATTTTCAAAGGGCTTAAATATTCTGTGTCTGCAGCTTCCATATATCTGTGTGATTATTTCCAAGTAAAGTATTTAAGAATTTAATCAAGGGGTTGGAGAGATGGCTCAGCAGTTAAGAACACTGACTGCTCTTCCAGAAGTCTTGAATTCGATTCCCGGCAACCACATGGTGGCTCACAACCATCTGTAATGATATCCAATGCCCTCTTCTGGTGTGTCTGAGGATGGCTACAGTGTATTCATACACATAAATAAATAATTCCAAAAAAAAAAGAGTTAAATTTAAATCAAAGTAGGACTATGAAGATAGTCCATTGGAAGAAGTGATTGCTTTGCATATACAAAGACCTGAGTTTATATCTCTCAAGAGCTTATGTAAATAAAGGGAGACAGTGCCACTTATTCACAACCCCAGTGCGAGAGAGGCAGAAATGTGGACCCGTGGGGCTTGCTGGCCAGCCCAGTCTACTCAGTAACCTCGAGGCCCATGAGAATCCCTGTCTCAAAAAAGAAAACGCAAAAATACATGGAGGACGGTGCCTGGGGGAAAAACACCTGAGGTTGTTTGTGCTCTGACCTCTACATCCACACCTGTATGTGCACACAGATAACACCCACACACATGAGCTTGCACACACATGTACACACACACAAAAAAATAAAAATTGATTATAAGGCTAAGTAATTAGTGTCTCTCCTAGTATGCACAGTTGTATTTATAATAATGCCATGTTAGGAAGCTTAAGGGCTTGAAACTGGATTGTCTGGGTTTGAATCCTGGCTCTTTGGCTGCTTTCCATTTCTATCAGGTGATTATTAGCTCGTTTTAGTGAGACCATGAGGCAGAGCTCTTGGAGAAGAAGTGCTCCTGTATTGCAAAGAGTCAACAGATAGGCACAGCTGTCATCGGGTAGAACATTTCCTTCCTTCCAGCTGGCCAAATCGCTGCTGAGAGCCCTTCTCAGAAGTCCTTTCTATGCTCAAGATTACCATGCCCAACTTACATAGGGCCCCTTATGCTATCCAAGAATGTTCCAGAAGCATTGGGGTTACAGAATTGAATAAAAGCTATTGGAGAACCTGCTGGGCTGTCTTTGGTCAGCCTGATACAATTGCAAGATATCACCAAGTTAAAGCATGCTGATTGCTAGTGACCCCTGCCCCCCATCCGGGGAACCTGGCAACAGCCAGAATAGTTTCTCAGGGTTTGCAATCCAGAATTGGCCATTGGAAATTCCATTTTTAGAATGAGAAGGACCCCAGAGATTCTATGTTTACCTCTCCCCTTTTATAGGCAAGGAACCTGAGCCCGAGCGTGGTGATGGGTGCCCTGCACGGGATCGAACACCTCAGAACTCTGAGATGAAGTCAGTGGTTTGAAGTCGTGCTGAGGTCCCATGGAAAGAGAGAATCCTTTCTAATGAAGAAATGTGTATAATGGAGCTGAGAGAGACTTAGCAAATCCCCCAGCTTGAGATCCTCATGCCTATGACCTGATGATTTCTCATCATCTCTGAAAGTCTCCAGAATATACTGGACTTCAGTGTAACATGTCTCATAAGCTGTAAATCGAAGTGCTTCTGTAGGCTCTTTTGCAAGTAGATAAGGTGTCAGCCCTTGGCCTCAGGCTCTGACCTACCACTGCCATGAGTCAATGGCTGTCAGACTCCATGCACCCTAGTCACTCCGACTCTGCTACATTTTAGGCGACTCCTACTATTTTTGGTAAGAAAACAAGTATCTTTCTGTCTGCCGGCGCGTTTGCCAAGACACATCCTGATTCATTACACAGCCACCAAGATACAAAGCTCTAAAAATAGCAGACTCACTTTAATGTTTCGCTTGGCGTTGGGGCTCCAAGTTCGTCTGAACTCCAGTTGGTATTTTAGACTGATTTCATTTAATTTCCTGGGTATTAGGCTCTTTGGCTGTGGAGGGCAACTTGCTGATTATCTCCATCTCTGCTTGGCTTTAGATTAAGGCTTTGTGCTTAAAAAGAAAAACAACATTTGACCACCCATCTGTTTAATATTTATTTAGCTTTTTCTTTTTTTAAGCTCCCTTGTTATGCTAACTTTACTGTTTCTAAATAGAATGTCCATATTTGGTTGCATTGTTCCTTTTAAAATCTTTTCCCCTTATTGGTCTAATTAGAATTTATAATATACTAGGGCTAGAGCCCCATCGATGTAAAACCTAAGACTACATTCATAGATCCCCATGGGCAGACGCTGGCAAATAATCTTCTCTTGTTTTCATTCATTTCCTTCAGTTTCCTAAGCCATGGCTTGTTTAGGACTCATTTCCTGCTCAGCATCATTATGTTCTTGTAAGCTGAAAAATGGTGGTAGGGGAAAGCACGTCTTGAGAATGAGAGTCAAGTACAAGTGGTGCATGGTGGTCATGTCCTTCCAGCGGCACACACAGCTGTGAGCCAAGGAGCCAGCCTTGCATGGGCTCCACGCTCAGCCTTTGCTTAGTCCTGTGAGGTCTAATAGAGCAGGAGACTAGGGAGACGAATTAGTTATTTCTTGACTGACATCCAGGTAACCATAACTTTGTAATCTCTCCTCCTCTTCCTCTTCCTCCTCCTCTTCCTTCTCTCTCTGTCTCTGTCTGTCTCTCTCTATCCTTCCCCCATCCCCACTTTCTTTCTCCCACTTCTCTTCCTCCCTGCCCCTCTCCATTCTTCTTCTCCTCTTTCCATTACAGTATACAGGAATATAACTATATTAGTACATAATTTTAAGAAAATTGTTTGTTGTGTGCCTTCGGCCATGTTTATGGTTTGGGAGTCAGCAATTGCTGTGACTTGATCCTCTGTGTTTGGATAGGCACTTAAGAGAAACTGGATTGAATTGATTTGTTTAAACATAGCCACTGTGAATCTGTTACCTTTCCAGGTCTGGCGTTTTCCTATGTGATTCAGGCGTGGTGCTGGCCTAGCCCAGCCTTTCAGGAGTGGATGATGTTGCTTTAATGTCTAGGTTTATTACGTAGATTGTAGGGGCTTGGGAAAACTTAAAAAAAAACCTCTATAATTCAAACTCAAGAAAACATCTAAGAATGGCACAATGATTATTCTAAGTGCTTTTACCTGGAGTCACTGAAAATCATACTTTGGTTTACACTATTTGGTTTTTATTTTATTACATACTTGCTTGATTGACTTAGTCCTCTCTTTCTCTCTGAAAAATTATTTGAGAATTAAGTTGGAGACAAATGCCCCCTTTTTCTGAAATAATTAAATTTTTATTTTCTAAGATCAAATTCATTTCTATCAATCTAGACATGATTTGTGTCAGTCTATCAACAAAGTGTCTTCTGTAACTGCATTTTTAATCAATTATGTTGCAAATACGTTGGGTCCAGCTACCCATATGCCTGACATTTCCCCATCCATTATATTTAATTGAATAGAAAATACATTATGAGTTCTTGGTTTCTGAAAACCAAGTGCTGGCTTATGTTTTCCTGGAAGCTGTTGGAAATCCGCATTAAGTCCAGTCTTCTTAGCCTTTCCTTTGTCTCCCAGCGCCCTGGGCTCACTGATGAGTTTTCAATAAGCCTGTGACTACAGATCCAGTTTTAGGCCCCAGGAGCCTCAGCTGTGGTTACTAGCGACTAGTGACTCTTTTCCATGAGGGTTCCCTCCTGTGCTTCAGTGTCTCTTGTGCTGTGGCCTCTGAACATCCCTGTATGAAGCCTGTACTTTCTGGTGAGCCCTTTTCCACAAGGGAGATATTTTGGGGGCTCTAGGGAAAGCGTCCCTCTTCTGTTTCCTCAAGGCCTGTATCATCTTCCCCATGAAAAATATAAAACCAGACCCTTGTGTGTGTGTGTGTGTGTGTGTGTGTGTGTGTTTGTGTGTGTGTGTCTATGTGCCTTTATGTCTCACCCTAACCTGGTGTTTAATGCTTGACTAAAGGGGCCACAGGAGATGTTTTCTTCATAGTCTTCCTTTCCTCTAGGGACCTTATTGCTTCTGCTACTGTCCACTCGACAAAAGACAACAGCAATTTGACAGTAGATGGTGGGAGCTGACATTTGAATGAAACTGTGTGGGCTGCAAGCTCCTTTGCCGATGTTTCTGTGATTTCCAGTATGGATCTGAGCTCTCCTTACACAAAGAACTGTGGCTCAGAAAGGATCAAGAACTTACAGGAAACCAGATAGACTGTTATAGGGACAAGACTCCATACCTTGATCCATTTCTTACTAGCAAGGGTCAGCAGCCCTTGGAAAATTGCTTACAGAGATGCTCACTCTTCCGAGTGGCCTGCTGGAGGCTCTTGGGGTTGAATCAATAGTGATAATGATAGTTTTGCATTTTTATTACTTCCAGCACAGCTCACAGCTTCCTACTTCAGCTACACTGCTATAAATGGAAACAGGTTCCATCTGCATGCTTACAGGACCACACTGCAGGGAGGAGAATGCTGAGCTGTCCTCCTCCTCTTCTTCCTCCTTCTCCTCCTCCTCTTTTTCTTCTCCCCCCTCCTTTTCTCTTTTCCCTCTTCTCCTTTCTCCTCAAATGGAGTGTGTGTGTGTGTGTGTGTGTGTGTGTGTGTGTGTGTCTGTATGGAGAGAAAGGTAGGAGGTGGTGGAGTGTGTTGAGAAAGAATAGAAAGGCCTAGGACAGGCAGACAAGGGGTGATGAGGAGAGACTGGGGGATTGGTTATAACTGTTGAGTGATCTGACCCACCTGAGAGAATGAGAAGGGTTATTCACCTAAGAATTCTAATGTAGAAGTATTCCGGCCTCAAGAGCATCTGTCATCCTCCACTAACTCTAACTAGGAATAGTTTATTGAACTCCTGGGATGCCCAAGTCATCCTGATTGTTTTAAGCTCAGAGGATTAAGATACAGGTCCAGCCCTGGCAACCTAGTAGGGTGCTCCTTCTGAAATAAGCCTGCCCTGTACTACGGTTCTCTTTAACCAATGTTTCTTGTGTTGATTGCTTAGTAAGTATGTGCCATTTGGGCTGACTCTGCAGTTTGAAAATACCACACTCTGTATCTGACTTTCTTGTCATTTGCCTGTAGAGTCTTGGGGAACTGTGGCATAATTCTGTTGTTAACTGCCTAGAGATAGATCACTTGTCCTGGATCAAAGTCCTATAAGGCCCCTTTCCTTCAGTAGCCTCTCTCTGGGGCACCAACCCAAGCTCTGGAATTTTCAGACCACGTGTGCTTTTCACAATGGGTTCCAATTAGAGAATTCTCACTATTCCCTCGGGCTGGATGATTATGGGGCTGTGTTACTGGACTCAGGGCAGTATTATCATTATGATTCATTATGATCACAATTTAATTAAAAAAGAAAAAAAGCTAGGACCAGGCAAATAAACAGATTTCAGGGACAATGTCTGGGAGGAGCCCACATGTGAGGTGTTCATGTCTTTAGGACACATCATCTTCTTGACATGTTGATGTGTCACCTACCAGAAAACGCATCTGAGTTTTTGAATCTCAGGGTTTCTCTTGGGGCTCATTGTCATTGACCACATGCTGGTCTCATCTCCTCTCTCACCTTTCCTTGGAGGTGAAGTTGCTACCAAGTAGTTAAAAGCTCCAAATCATGAACCAGTTGGTGGATCTTTCCAAACTACGGCATCCTTCATTCAGAAATGACCTAGGAGCTGACCATATTGTCTTAAATTCAGATATGGGGTAGGGTGACCATTCAAAATAACAAATATGACTTGGTGGTTAAGGACAAGTGCTGTTCTCCCAGATAACTTGATTCTAGCACCCATCTGTACTTAGATCCTACTCCAAGAACTCTACTCCAGGGGACCCCAAATCCTCTTCTATCTGTAAGCCTATAGAACTGTGCCATGCCTGAGGATAACTACTCTGTCCATGGTACTCATAGGATGCAGAATCGGAGAGACATGAGTAGGTTACACAATTAAAGAGCTCAATGACTCTATGATGCAGTGCTCCCTACCCTTGAGTCTGTGATGCAGTGCTCCCTGCCCTTGAGTCTGTTAAGTAGTGCTCCCGGCCATTGACTCTGTGGCTCCCTGTCATTGATACTACTCTTTTCAAAGAGGATCTCTTCACTTGTAAGGATACTTCTCCTTTCATGCCATCTCCACCTTGCAGGCACAGGGTTCCCACTTCCTTTTTTCCCTCCTGACACCCTGTGTTCTCCATTCCTCACTTCCATCTTCTTGAATGCCGAAGGCTATCAAATGACTATGGAGGGTTTACCTGCATTTGTCTGTATCCCTTTTCAGTGTGCCAGACCAAATGACTGCTTGACCCGCCCCTTAATGTGACTCTGAGCATGAAGGACAAGAAGAGAGGACTAGGAAAATGGCTACTAAGTACAAATGGAGCCAGATTCCAGACAGCACTAAGAAGCCGGAATTGAGATTCATGTAAAGTAGGAAGCTATTGAAGGTTTGTACCAGAAAAGCAGACATAAGCTAAATACACAATAAATGGTTATCCAACTGTGATCATGGCAAACCCTCAGTGTATTGACGAAAGGCAAGCCATTCCCAGGGCTGGGTGACAAAGGTGGCTGTGTCTATGAAGTCTGTTTGGCTGCAGAGCAACGCCACATCTTATTTCCCTTTCTGTTCATTGAGAATAGCATGGTTTTTACCAAGCACTTCTCATAAGTAAAGCTCAGGGCTGAGCCTGGGCTTTTACAAATGTTTCTATGATAGGACCCTCAACCCAGTACTTCATATTGAAATTCCTCGTCCTTTACCAAGCTTTGCTTAGCTTGTTTTACTGTTTTCCCAGTGCTGGACATTGAACCAGATCCTCATACATGCTAGACAGTGCTCTACCATTGAGCTATTTTCCTCAGTTCTTTATAATTTTTTAAAAATTACATTCGTGTGTGTGTGTGTGTGTGTGTGTGTGTGTGTGTGTGTGTAAGCACGAATGGTGTAGTATGTATGTGACAGCCAGAGAACAATTCAAAACAGTTAGTTCTTTCCCCCAATATGTAGGTCCCAGGGATCAAACTCAGGTCATCAAGCTTGACAGCAGGCATCCTCATCTGCTGAGCCACTCTGACAACTCCTTTCTTCAGTCTTGAGAAGGCTATAGTGATTGTTGTATAGCCATGTTGTTTTAGAAGTCACCTAGTGGCTGGCTCTACATTTCTCCAGATGGAGGTCAGCAGTGCTTACAAAGATGGCTAGCATAAGGTCAGAATCCTTTAGTTATTCTGTGCTATGACCTAAAGGGACTTTAGAGAGAGTTCAGGTCATGGTAGTTTGGTTCTGCATACTTGAACAAGATTTCATGGAGTCAGAAACATGTGGTAGAGGAAATCACTTCATGACCAACAAGGAAGGACTGGGGGAAGAGAAGAGAGATGGAGAAGAGAACTGGCAAGACAATACAACCTTCTAAGGTTGGTTTCCAGTGACCTTCCTTCAACTAGGCCCTAGTTCCTTGATGAGAATTTTGCAAATGGGCTCAGCTCTTGATGAACTTGTGAAGTTAGGGTACTGAACCAATGGTCACCCAATAAAAGCTACCCAAGACATGTTCTAAGTTTGTTATCCCATGCTCGAGAGGAATAAGGAAAGATAGGGCAGAGTGAATCTGTATTAGTTAAGGAAAAGTAAGAGAGGACTCTGGAGAGTGGGAGGGGGCCAAGGAAGACATGCCAGTGTGCTGCCCAGTGGTCTCTCAAAGAGTCTTATGGTGGGAATGAGATGGGGACTGGGGTATCCTTATTGGAACTTGTCATTTTTTTAATGTGTTATGGGTAAGCCAGTGAGAAGTCAACTGTCCTGTAAATGCTCCCTTGGCCCAGCTAGAGGTATTTCTCAGTTATTCATCCAGTCTGGGGCAGGTGGTCACATGTATTTTCTAAGTGGTTCATGATACACCATGGGCCCTGCTCTTACTTCCTGGGGATGGTTAATGACTATCTCAATACCAGGTGGAGACCAGGTATCTAAACATGATTGGGAAAGACCTTTCATAATAAGTAGTCCCAATAACCGTCATCTATCCCAAAGATTTCACTGAGACTGTGGCAATCTCTTGCTTTCCACAATATGCATTAAATTGGGAAGAGTTGGCCACAGAGATGCCCACATGAAGACTCATACCAGCAATGACTATTGTTCATCTGGGACAGAGGAGTTAGGTAATACACGATGAACTACTGTCGTGACTACTCAGTTTGGAAGCAAAGTGTGCCTTTTTCAAATGTGAACGTGTGGTTATCCCTACAACAACATACATTGTGAGGCCATTGTATCTAATCCAGTGGCAGAAATCTTACTAAGTGAAAGTTGGGCTCCTTCCCAGGTACCCAGGATATACACCCACCCACATTCCTCCAAACATGCAGGAGACAGAAGGGAACTGTGGGAAGGGGAAGGTGTGGGTTAGGAAAGGAAGCATCCTGTGGCTGCCACCCTCTAGCCAGCTCTGCAGGTGTAGTTGCCCACACAGGCAATTGACAAGCTGCATAGAGGGCTCTATTCTAATCTCGTCAAGGAGTTCTTTGCTGCATTACCATCCTGGGGAGAACCAGATCAAGGTACTTTTCAGTGCTCTCCATCCACCCTTACATCTGTCTGGTCACACTGTTCTGGAGTTTGCCTATGTAGGCTTGTGCTGGAGGCTGATGAGACCTGCCTTGCACGAGCCCCAGGTCACTCATGTGTAGCTGTGCTCAGAGATGATGAGCAATGGGAAGCAGGCCGGTGCAGACCCCCTTGGCTTTGCCTGGTGTTTGTAGCCAGGGAAACTAGGGAAGAGAAGGGAATGTGGTTCAGCAAGCCAGGGCCTATGGAGAGGGTGTTTTGGAATCAGAAAGCATGGTCCATGGCTGGCGGAGAGGTGTTTTATAAGCCTGCTGGAGTTCCAGCTGGTCTAGGCTGAGGCAGAAGCCTAGGAAGATGTGAAGTGTTAGCGACTTCATCTGATGGACTGCAGACCTGCATCTCTCACATTCACGTTCTTCAGATGGACAAGACCTTGTGCTCTCGCTTGCCTCAGAATGAGCAGCCATATGGGGCTTCCTCTCAGCTTCCACTTGCACTCCTGGCCAGCATCTTCCAGGGATCTGACACCCTGGCAGCAGGGTGCATTATGGGTGAGCTAGTGAGAACTCAACTGCCCTAAAAATACATAAAACTAGAGAGGCATTTCTCCATTATTCATCTAGTGTGAGTGTGTGTGTGGGGGGGGCGGTTCTCACATGTTAGATATAACTGGCTCACGATGTACTATGGGCATTGTTCTTACTTCCTGGGGACTGTCTAAAGAGAAATGTCTTCGTTTTTAGATGGGATGATCAACTAAAGTTCTCTTTGTGGCTAGAAATAAGTCTTTAAATACTACCCACACCAGGTAACCCCTGTCCTCACTCCTGTGCAGTCTACACTTTGTCAGCAGTGCCTGTAGCCTAACCTGGGGCTCCACGTTCTGAACTTAAGGAGCTCTCATGCTTCGGTAGTTTGAGAGTTAGGCAAATAGCCATTGTAGAGACATTTGTCAAGGGAATGCAAGTCTGTGGGGTGAAATGACTTGTTTAGGACCATTAATTAATTAATTAAACAGCAGGTGAGTGCTGGGCCCTGAGAAATTATCTGAGGCACTAGTTCCAGGAGGCTCCAGAGGCAGCCTCAAGAGCCTTTCAAACCAAGCCGGGAAAAGTCAAAGCTGCCACCAATGGACACAGGAAGAAAGAGCCATGGCTCAGTCTTACACAGAGGCCAGAGTAGTATGGCCTTTCCACACGCCTATGGAGCAGGGCTTCTCCCTGTTCTTCTGTTTTTGTAACTCCTTACTGCCTTGGCCCGAGAATGCTGAGCACACTCGAGTGACCCTGTGTCTTAGTTAGGGTTTCTATGGCTGGGATGACCCATCATGACTAAGACAACTTGGGGAGAAAAGGGTTTATTCAGTTTATACTTTCACATCACTGTTTATCACTGAAGGAAGTCAGGACAGGAAGTCAAGCCAAGCAGGAACCTGGAGGCAGGAGCTGATGCAGAGGCCATGGAGAGATGCTGCTTAATGGTTTGCTCATCATGGCTTGTTCAGCCTGCTTTCTTATAGAGCCCAGGACCACCAGCCCAGGGATGACACCACTCACAATGGGCTGGATCCTCCCACATCAATCACTAATTAAGAAAATATCCCATAGGCTTGTCTACAGCCTGATCTTATGGAAGCATTTTCTTAATTGAGGTTTCAATCTCTCTGATGATTGTAGCTTGTGTCTGGTTGATGTAAAATTATCTGGCACGCCCTGTAAATATTCTTTCTCCAGGCCTTCTTTCTCAAAGCTTTAGGTACATGCAGAAGATTAAAATTCTCTCCGGTTTCTACCAATAACAATTATTCTGTGTGTGTGCGTGTGTGTGTGTGTGTGTGTGTGTGTGTGTGTGTGTGTGTGTGTGTATCAATATGGGTTATAATCTTGTATTCTATTTTCTTCCTTATATTTTAGCATAGAAATGTATACTGCAGCATATTATATTTATGATCTATTGCCACCTGTTCCCAATGTCAATAGCATATATTATTGTTTTCATTACAGCCACATTCTATTTCCAGGTCCCTATTTTCAATCCTGCCAACCATGCTGTGGAACAAATCCCACAGAATTTCAGGGGCAGATGACAGCTACAGGTGCTTGCATCTGGCTTCTGAGCCTGCACATTAGCTGTGCGTGGCTCCTGGCCATGGGCTCAGATCTGGTCTGCCTTTCAGACATTCATTCTTCTTGGGCTAGCAGGTGGCCAGGACATATTCTTCTCACAGCTATATCAGAAATTCAACACAGGAAGTGGAAGGAAGTATAATATCTTTTATGCTGAAAGCCGAGACACTCCTCACTGTCACTTCTGCCCATGTCCCAGGAACCAAAGCAAGTCTCCCAGAAAGTGGACTTCTTGTGCAAGTCAAGCCACAGAGACACATATTAGGCTACTAGTTGAGCCACTACAGAATCCCATTGCAGAGCCAGAGTCCCAGTCTGAGCCAGATTTGGGGGGACAGGGCCATTGGTTGGCTGTCTAGCTGCATGGGGAAAGAGCATCTGGTCCAGCAGAATCTTGGGATGAGACTCTCATCCTCTTTGCCTTTATTTCACTGTCAACCCTGATTTTCAGGATACCTAGTCCTATAAGCTCCCGAGCCATGTGCTGGTTACACAATGCAAGTCTGGTTGCTTTTTTGCTCTCACCCTCCCTCCTCCAACATTTTCAGGTTGGTTGAATCAGTTACCACTTGCCCATCTGCTTTCCAACATCCAAAATTCATCGCTGTTTTCTCTTCTTTGTCCCTGTAGGTGCTTGCCTGTAATAAAATCCTTTTACTGTCATTTGTAGGCTTTGGGAGGAAAGTAAGGCTAAATGCCCACTTTTAATGCACCATTGGGCCCACCTGGCTCTTTCTTGACACTGTAATGATCAGCGGCCATTCTCACGCCAGCTACTCTTAATTGTGGCTGCACTGAGCCCCATGTTGCCTGGAGACAACCAAGTAGAGAAATTTTGATGAAGTGTCTGATATCATGGTGACTCATTTCTCAGTCCAGACTGTAGGAGCACAGCATCACTGCAGAGCAACCCTGATGTCATGGTGACTCATTTCTCAGTCCAGACTGTAGGAGCACAGCATCACTGCAAAGCAACCCTGATGTCATGGTGACTCATTTCTCAGTCTGGATTGTAGGAGCACAGCATCACTGCAGAGCAACCCTGATGTCATGGTGACTCATTTCTCAGTCCAGACTGCAGGAGCACAGCATCACTGCAGAGCAACCCTGATGTCATGGTCACTCATTTCTCAGTCCAGACTGCAGGAGCACAGCATCACTGCAGAGCAACCCTGATGTCATGGTCACTCATTTCTCAGTCCAGACTGCAGGAGCACAGCATCACTGCAGAGCAACCCTCTTTGAATCAGTCTTGTGTACATAAACCCATACTTGAAGACACCATCTATCTTCTTGGCGTTCTGACCATATAGTATTATATTTTATCTGAACCTGGGTCTTAAAATTTAGACTATGTACACACACACACACACACACACACACACACACACACACACACAAGATATTCTTAAATCCAAGTGTGGTGGTTTAAATATGCTTGTCCCAGGGAGTAGCACTATTAGGAGGTGTGGCCTTGTTGGAGGAAGTGTGGGTGTGGCTTTGAAACCCTTCTCCTAGCTACCTGAGGAGTCAGTCTTCTGCTGTTTGCCTTTGGAACAAGAAGTAAAATTCTCAGCTCCTCCTGCACCATGCCTAGATGCTGCCATGCTCCCACCATGATGATAATTGACTGAAACTAGAAACCAGTAAGCTAGCTCCAATTAAATATTTTCCTTATAAGAGTTGCCTTGGTCATGGTGTCTGTTCATAGCAGTAAAACCCTAAGACATCAATTAAAATGAAAAGAATCTAAACTTCGGTGTCTTTTCCCCCTTCCCAGTTTATTAGTAATGGTGCTAATACTTTATACACAATGGTTTGATCGCAATTTGGTATTTACAGGGTCTGACCACTGGCATATCATTTTGTTCAGATAGGAGGCAGAGGTACAAGACCATAGTGGTACAAAACATTATGCCCTGATGTCTTTTAACCCATAGCCCCACTGATGGCACTGGAGGTTCACAGCAAACATGGCTGGAGTTACTATAGGCAAAAATCATCTCAAAACATTCTGTAGTGCTGGTAAGATGGGCCACAAAAATTTCCAAGAAAGAGCAGAATGGGACCAACCTGAAACCAGAAAACTGGGGTTCAAATTCCCATTTGGCCATTAGGTTCCATATGACATCAGTAAGTTAATCTCATCAGTAAGTTAATCTCAGTTGATAAAGAAGTCTTTTTGCTTTTTGGATTGTTGGGGAAACTAAAAAGACAAAGGAGTTCTGTTTTGCTAAATAAATGCTGTACTCAGAGACAAATCTGATTTGGAGGCGCTTGTGAATATCAGTAGCTTACAGAAGGTGACCGGTGCAAGGAACCCATTGATAGGAGACCGATAGGAGACTTCTGCTCTCTGGGGACTCTATTTCTTACAAACCGAATGAATGCTGCAATTTGTTTACTATCAAATACACTTAAAAATAAACTTCTAAAAAGGACACAGCATGTGGCAGACCATGTTCTAAGGCACTTTGCATAGATCAGGCCATCTCCTTGGAACAACTTGGTGAAGTGATTTTTTTGCTCTTGTTTTAAAACAAGGGAAACTGAGGCTCAGGAAGGTAAGTGTGTTGGTGAAAACTATCCTATCGACTAGTGCATCCAGAATGTACCAACAGTAGCTTGTCTCCAGGGTAGCATTGTCCACACTCTGGGGCTCTGGAATAAGCTCCATTCTCTCCTAATGCTCTTCTCCCTCTGAGGCTCACTGCATGCAAGGCTCTTTCCCAGTAGCCACTCCTGCACACATGCTCCATGTCTGTGGCTTTAAGCGCCATCCATCTGTATTAGTTACTTTGCTTGTTGCTATGGCCAAACACCTAACAAGAGGCAACTGAAGAGAGGAAGAGTTGGTTTGGGCTTACAGTTCAAGAGAGGATATAGTGCATCACGCAAGGTGAACATGGCAGTGGGTGGCATCTGCTGTCAGGAAGCAGACTAAGGCAGGAAGTGGAGCCAGGCTAGGAAAGGCCCTCCTCTCATGACGCACTTTCTCCAGGAGGACTCTTCCTCCTAAAGGTTCTACAACTGTCCAAAATAGCACTGCCAGCTGGGGACCACATGTTCAAACACATGAGCCCCTAGGGGACAGTTCCAATGAAGACACAACACCATCTATCTGCTAATGAATTCCTGACTCCCATCTCTTGGTTCCCAGAGAGGCTGATCCAACTGCCTATTGTGTTGTTTTTTTTTTTTTTTTTTTTTTTGAGTACCTTAAAACCACTTCCAAGTCCTTCTATGAAAAATTTACTAATGATGTTTCTTCTTACTGTTTCTGCTCCTTCTCAGGGTAGACTTCACTGAGGCAGGAAGGTTCAAGGCATGAAAACAGCCTTCAGCGTCCTTATTCATCTCTGTATCCACCTAGTTCATCAGTACGTCCTTTGTGTGTTACTTATATTGCTGAACATTGTCGATATCGTGAGCTAACAACCTAGTCCAGATCGGTGTTACCACTTAGCTGAAAGTGACCCTTCTCCAGTCTTTGCAATCCTCTGGTCCATACTTCACAGCGCAGTAAATAAGATCTATCTGAGACATGAAACTAACCATGAGCCTTCAGGTTTAGACCCCTTCAGAGCCTCCCAGTGATCTTTAAATAAAGATACCTTCCTCCTGTGGCTCCTGAGGCAGGTGGGAGCTGCCTTCCTGTTCTTTCTTTCATTATTTTCTATAGCCAGAGGGGATTTCCTTTAGCATGTCCCTCTCACCTAAAGCCTTTGCACATGCATCACTTTGGAAGAAAGCTTGCATGGCTTGTCCTGAGGACAGTCTCAGTCCCCGCCCACCTCCCCACCTTTTCACATCCAGATCTCCGTTTTCTTTAGATACTCTTTTAAAGAGAGTTTTCCCCCTCTGGGAAGCCTTTCATGACTTTGGAGTCTGTGACTACATTTGATCACCCTATGTAACACAATTTATTGCAATTGCTAGTTAAATTGTCCATCTCTGTGGCTACACTGTGAATCCCCTAAGGCCAGGCTCCATGTGGGTCCAAGCTCATTAATCCCTGAAACTAACAAAATGTCTGGCACATAACAAAACTCTATTTATTGAATATTGAATGTTACATAAAACCATCAAAAGGTATAAATTACTCAAATAAGACCCCCCAAAATTCAATGCTTTTTGTCTCTAGTAGATCAGATCACCAGTGAGGAGACAAACTGGAGACAAATCCTGGCTTTATTCAAGAAATGCTGGGAAACCAAAGAAAGTAAAAGGCAGATGTTTCCCCTCGTCCTTCAGAAGTGCAGCCGCACAGTTAGCTCCGATCACTTTCATCCCTAGAGCAGCAAGATGCTTGGAGGCAGTGGTCAGAGACATGAGCAGTTCAGGGGTAGGGTGGGGGGTGTGGGTGAGGGGGGGGGGCTCTAAATGCACCATGTCCCAGGAAGCAGGAAGCACTCAAAACCATGTGTCCAACGTTGTCCTTTTCTCTGTTTCCAGAGCAGTTGATTCAAATGCTTCTTGTCTCCACCTGAATTGAAATCACCTCCAGCTCCACAGACAAAAGAAAACAAAAGCAGACTCATGAGCTTTCTTCTTCCCCACTAGGCCTGCTCCATCCAGAGGCAGAGGGCACCCGCTGCTCCATTTAGCTTTTATTCACAGCTCTTCAAGCACTAAAGTCATTGCTGGGCAGAGGATCCACTGGACACTTAGAAAACCTTGGAATTAGGGTGTGAGTGCTGTGCTCACCTCAACTGTCTTAAAACCTGACGATCAAATGCATAATTCTCCTAACCAGTCACCATCTGTGTTCAGGAGCAGAAGACATGCTGAACATACCAAGCTTCACAGTAATTAACTCCGGTGCTTTTACTAAACAAGTTTCTCCACAGTCGCCAGGGCTTAATCTCTTCTGTATCCTTACGAAGTTTCTTCGTCTTACAGATGAATCCCGTGGCCAATACAGGTCTAGTCTTTCAGCAGGGATAAAATTATCCATGGGATCCATTACCCTACTATCTCATTCCTATGAATTTTGTGGCAGGGTTTATAATTAGAAGACTATTTTTGTATACTTTTTCATTGACTGTTCCACCCTCCATTTTAGCCTTTCTTCCTCTCCCCAATCCTGACCCATTCCTGGCAGGAACGGTGTGAGTCTTTTTCAGCATTTGTCTCCTGAGTCTAGTATGATGCCTGACTCACAGTAGCTCCTGGTTTCAAACTAGTGGGTTTAATGAACACTTCAGTTAGGAACATGTGACTTAGCTCGTTACTCTACTCCTAACCTAACAAAATGTCTGGCACCCTGAATAGGACTCTTGGTAGTGGGGTTCACAGAGTCCTACTCAGGTCTTCACAGTTGAAAGGATGAGAAAGGCAAACAAGGGACAGGGGCAAACCTTGTGTTGTAGTGACAGAGAAGAAGTCATCACTCCTCTTGAAGAGGCTAGAAGAGGCCCTCAGGCCTAACATGCTTATGTCGAAGACATTGTTATCTTCATAGCTTCTAAATGCTACATTTCATAAAGTGGAGCATGATAGGGCATGAAACCTGTTGCCGACTCCTGGTCTCTGCATACAATGGCACATATATGCTTATACAGGACACACAGGTGCACACATGTGCACATGTACACATAAATGCATGTACATGAATGTACACAAATGCACACACATGTGCATGCACACACACACAGTGAGACACCTCTCCACAGTCCTCAGAGAACATGAACACCGCTCTGATAGATCGTTATTCTCCCCCATTTTTGTGATAGTTATTCTCTGTGTGAAGTCATACATTGTTCCCAATAAAATAAGAGGCTGTGTGGTGTGAGTTTGTAGGATGGTGTAATTAAGGGGCTACAGTGGAGGCACAGGCAGATGGAGAGGAACCAGGTGAGCTGTTCAAATACCTGCAATAGTGAGACACTATTGTGACACTGGGTGTAAAAAACGGAAGTCTGGGAAAACTGGAGGTGTGCAGAGCATCTTTGCAGAGGTCCTGCTGGGGGATGCAGCCACCCTCAGAGCGTGGTGCAAGGCATGCCTGCAGTGTGGCAGGACCGCCCTGATCTCTTTCCTCCTGTCCTTTGGTCTCCTGTACCATCTCCAGTTATCATGGCCCAATGGGTTAAGTACCTCAGGGATAACTTCAGAGGTCAGCTCCTAGGTCACTGAGGACAGAAGCTGGGCCAGTGGAGCAGGAGGAAGCCCATTTTAGTTGGTGAGTCTCATTCACTAAAGAGCTGTTTGCCTCCAGCTTCTTCCTGCTCACACCTCTGCAGTCCATACCGACGCTGGCTGTTCCTCGACTTCAGCCAGGCCCTCTTGCTTTCCTACCAGCCTGTAAAGTGTGCCTTTGAGTGAGGCGCTAGACCTTATTAATGAGCATCAAGGCCAGTCTATGACAGAGAGTGTGGATGTAGGCTGTTGAGTAGTGGACAGATGATTCAGAGATAGACCGGAAACCATCTTAATGGTACAGTATATTGTCACCCTCTCCTTTATCCTCAGAGATGAAGGATGACAGTATCAACGTCAGGTTCATAGAAAGAACTAACTGATATGCCCTGTGAGGGGAACCCAGGATGAGTCCTGGAATCCACCAGCTTCCGGTCATAGAACATAGCGGTCATAGAACATAGCGTGAATGCAGTGCTGCTGCGGGATTGGCTGGGTATCAGCCCTGCCCCCGATACTGTGCTTAGACGTCACTCTCTGAGCTGCTACTGCCCTGCTGCAGACCAGAATAGCCACGGTCCATTTAGACTCATACAAGTGCATACATCTGCCAGTGAGACTTCTAATGGGAAGCAGAAGGGCTCGTGCTTTTCGATCCTAAAACACTCCGCAAAGCGTACAGATAGAAATGGAGTGTTTTCTAGCATTTTGGATTATGTTAGAAGTTGAATTTACAAAAGATGGCAGAAATTTTGGCAGTTGGTAGAATCTAGGCTCTGCAGGCAAGCCACCTCTATATCTAGTTCCCCACTCAGCAGGGCTTTCTTTTAAAAATCAACAAAAAACATCTATTTTTGTTTTATGTGTATGAGTGTTTGCTTACGCACACATATGTGCACCACATGCATACAGTACCTGTGGCAGCCAGAGGAGGGTATCAATTGGAGTTACAGATGTGAGCTACCATGTGGATGAGGGAAAACAAGAGATCTCTGCAGGAGAAGCAGGTGCTCTTAACCTGTAAGCCACTTCTTCGGCCCCAGCAGGACTTCATCTGTAAACATAACAGTGTTGAGTGAACCTGTATTTTAGTATATTGTAATATGGGTATTGCTGACAGCATGCCTGATTTCAAAAAACTGAATGTATGATCTATTGAAAATTAATGTTCTTGCTTGGTGCCTCAGTTTCTCTGTCTGTATAACACACATGAACGTGTGTGTGTGTGTGTGTGTGTGTGTGTGTGTGAGAGAGAGAGAGAGAGAGAGAGAAAGAGGGGGGGGGAGAGGGAGAGGATGAGGGAGAGAGATGGGGATTAAATGAGCTGAAGAGAGTCCTTAAAATAATGCCTCTAATGAATGTTACATTTTATTATTATATAGCTCATTGATGTGTAAAGATTCCATTAGGTAAAATGTGTAAAGCATTTGGAATCATGACTGCCCCCAATTCAGTCCTTTACGCTAAAGACTTATGTTGCAGTGTGTCTCTGTGGAGTGCTGGGAATCCAATCTGCTACCCTGAGCTAAGCTAAGCACCCAGCCCCAGTAGGCTGCATTTGTTGTTTTCTCCAACAGGCTGGGAGAGGGGGCCTGTACCTCTCCTAGATTTCCCCATAGGCTGCTCACAGCGTTTCCCACCTATATTGTCAGATTCTGCTTTCCATCCTAAAACTTAGAGGCAAGACTGGGAAATTCACTGCTTGAGACCATAAAATGAAAAATTGCTGGGGCTGGAGAGATGGCTCATTGGTTAAGAGCACTTACTGCTCTTCCAGAGGTCCTGAGTTCAATTCCCAGGAACTACATGGTGGCTCACAATCATCTGTAATGAGATACGATGCCCTCCTCTGGTGTGTCTGAAGACAGCTACAGTGTAAATAAATAAATAAATATGAAAATTTGCCATAGCACAGCAAGATCCAGGGTCTCGGTGTCCATTAATGAGAGTCTGTAGCAGGTGAGTTGAGGGGACTGGTGTGAGGACACCTGCCTCTGTTCATCATCGGCCCATATAGTTTCCCAAGCGCAGCTGGAGACGCAAGCGGGTGGTGAGGTTGAGTGTGAAAGCCCTCCTATCTGGAAGCTATTTGAAGCACTGGAGATGAGTAATGTCAAACGAGACTTGGGACAGCTCCCTTTCACACTACTCTCTGTAAGGTATTTGCCTGGTTTCAAATGTCAATTTCATACCCATGATTGAAAATGAGATTCTACCTACCAGCATGAAGAACTGTTGCTTGGAAAGAAGTTTTACCCAAAGGATGACTCATTCCAGTAGAGTCTAACTAGATTCCTTCAGGAGGTAAAAAAGTAAAATAAGAGCCAGATATTTGGGAGGGAAAATAAAATAAAATAAAATAAATATCAACTGACCACTTCCGGCTTTTGGTTTGCCTTACATGAGACATGTCTTTTTCTACCTTAAAACAGTTGACCTGTACCTGGGAATTTTTAATGGCTGTAGAATAGACACCAAATGATGACTTATTGCAGGAATTGCTACAGTGGGTTGAGAGTTTTCAGCCACTGCTTGTGTCATCTGTCATCCTTAGACCTTCCTAAGTGTCTTTACAGGTACTTGGTCATGACAGCTGTAGCACAAAGTCCCCAGTGTGAGCCCTTGTCTATCATATTAACTGGGAGGATGCACAGTTATTTCTGGAATCTGGCTCAGACGTTTATAGTTTGTGGCAAAATTTTGTGAAGTATCAGTTTATGTAGCTAGTGAATGGACAGCCATTCTATTAAAATTCTAATGAATGGGACACACAGTATACTCTTCAGGTTTAAAAATCTATTGAAGCCTAACTTACAGGTGCATATGCCTTTGATGGGATTTCTTTGTTTCATTTGTTATTATTTCATGTATGAAAATTGTAAATATATTGAGCCCTTTCCTTGGTGAGAAGTTTAAATTTATTCTCTTCTCAAAAATCAAAATCACTTGTAAACTTTTTTTTTTAAACTTTATCTAAGATATTTCCATAGTGTTGGTAGTAGTTTCCCCAATTCAAGATCCTGTTTGGAAGCCTCTGGCTCCAGCAGCTGCTTTATCCACGTCAGGGATGGCAGATTGGTTACTTGGTGTGATGTAACTTCCTCTTATGAAGCATTCCACTTTGTGAAGCTTTTACCTTCATCAGCTGACTGGGTTCTGCTCAGTTCATTGTGCTTTGCCCTGACTTGCAAGTGGACTGGCTGTCCTGTCACAGCTGTGGTCATTGTCACCATCTTGCCCTCTGCTGAATCACACTTGCTGTTCCCGCAGCTGTGTGCATCAGTGGGAGAAAAGCTGCAGCCCAGAATGTTAAAAGGATAATCCTTCCCCATCCCAACAGCCAATGCTGTCTAGTATATTTGTATTTTAGTTATTTGTATCACTACTTAATAGGGATATGCCAAGGTCTTCTAGCATTGCCTAGACTTTGTTTCAACAACGGGTGGTCCTTGGATGGGAAGTGGCTATAAGCATAGTATAGTATAGTATAGTATAGTCAATATAATGTAATATAATGTGATGCAATCCTACACGGGTTCCCTTCATTTCCATGTTTACATCCTTATCTTGTCATTAGAAGGCTCTAATGATCTGTCAGGACCTTTATATTGCCACCCAAGACAACCAGCTTTGCTCAGATCTTTGCCTCAGTAACTGCTTTTCTAAAGTATTTGTGATTCATTTCAACATGGCACATGACAAGCACTCTTCTAGTTATCCTCCTCTCCAAATTAAAAATGGGAAAAGTTTGCTCTGCTCAAAATGTGGATACATGTTCCAAAAGCACAACTTCAACCTTGAAAAGAACGTTAAGTGCTTAAAAAAAATGGCAACAAATGCACATGAAGGTCTCTCTCCTAAAAGCTGCTTTTCTGTTTTGGGTGGCACCATGGGTAATCTTTAAAAAACAAACAAAAAACAAACCAACAAAAACAATGTGATGGCAAGGTACATTGCCACCTCCTGGCTCCAGCTTCAGGCTGTTAGCTAACATTTCAATTAGAGATTCCCAGTTGTCCCAGGACAAATGGCAGGCTCCCTGCTCTGTAGGCCAGGCTTCTCAGTGCCCTATGTCTATTGTGTCACATGCTGATAAGAACTCTACATTAATGATAATAAACACTATTAATTAAATCAAACTTTGTAGCTGTTTGTATAGGTTTGTATTTTTGGCTTGTTTTCCTCCTCCTCCTCCTCCTCCTCCTCCTCCTCCTTCTTCTTCTTCTTCTTCTTCTTCTTCTTCTTCTTCTTTGTTTTTCTAAGAAGATAGGGTTAGCTGAGGAAACTCTTCTGTCAGACAAAATGGAGAGAAGAGGGAAAGCTGAGCTACTTTAAAGCCTTTAAACTCCAATTTGCAAATAAAGAAAGAGAATTAATTAAAAACAATCATTAAGTCATTGAAAGAGCTGGGGAGACAACCTACTTAGCAATGCTTTCAGCTGGCTCCTATGCAATTAGTTTCTGTGTGATTTAGGGAGGCATGCCTCATTAAAACTGCACTTCAGACAGCCCATCAACCGTGATGTGCTCGCCTTTCAAAGACCTGGGATTGTTCCTACAACACAGAAAGCACCAGGTCATTAAATACAGGGAACTGGTGTCCACTGGCCCCCAGGACTGTAGCAGGACTTTCCTTTATACCTGATGGTTTTTTATGGTTCCTGCCGTCTCCTGTTTCTTTGTTAATCCACTGAACATTTATTGATAGCCACTGATGACCTGATACTTAATTACTCAAATGAAATATTTTTTCTTCCAACATCAAGGTAAAGAGATAAATCGGGCTTTCTCTCTCAATGTGTGGTAATCCTAGTTGGAGCCAAACACTGGCAGTACGGATTTAACAGGGCATCTAATAATGACATCTGTTGAGTATTCTATTCCATTTGCTGGATGAGGCAACACTTAACTGTTTGACTTGCAGTAGTGAACACAGGTTACTGTGGCAAAGCCACGAAGATGCTGACAGTGACCAAGTAACAACCTGTGGTTATAACCCTGTACCCAGCACAGGCTGAGGGTCTGAGCTCACCTTCAGTCTTGAGGACACACCACATGTCAGTGTCATTGTTTGAACATGACAGGAATGGTTACCTGTAGCATGTTGTCTTTACTGTCATTCTCCATGGCTCGTCATTGAGACAGACGACAAGACAGAGCTGGGCTATGCTGCTGGCCTGCTTAGTCTGACTCTAATATTTGGATTTTTGTCTGCACCTTATCATTCAGTTCTGCATGGCTTAAAACACGATTCTCTGTTTAAGAACAAGAAGGTTCCTATGCTCCACAGAACATGGTTATTGAGAGTTGTGGCTCTGAGTCAGATTTTTGGACTCAAATCTCCACAGCTTTAGGGAAGAATGGTAGAACCATGGAGACAGTTGCTCTATCTCTTAAATGGGTTAAGAGCAACAACAAAGGCTAGCTGTAAGATATTTAACGAGTCTTTAAATACATTATTATATTCATATGCTATATTGCTTGTCCATACGCATAAAATAGGCAGGACTAATTTCTCATTGTTCATAGAGGTCTAATGGACGATACATCTAGGGATGAAATGAGAAACTGGTGTATGGTTGAAAATTAAGATCTGGAGCGCATTCCTGAACTAGCCTGCCCCTCAGTCAGGATTCTTAGACTTCTAAACAACCAGGCCAATGGCGTCACAGTCGGAATATTAAAAGCACCCTCCCAGGCTCCTGCTGAATAGTTGGTTTCCAGCCAGTAGTGCTAAAGTGTGGAAACTTTAGGATTTGGGGCCTTGATAGGAAAAGTAGGTCACTAAAGGCAGGTCCTTGGTGGTCTCTTCCCCCCAGGGTCTTTTCCTTTGTCTCTCTTAGGAACAATTTTTGGAAATATTTAGAAGCACTGAGAATTCATATAGAAAAGTTTTTCCAAGTCATGTTTAATGCAGAGAATAAATGGCCAAGTGTAGGGTTTTCAGAAACATCTTGTCTTTTGTAATGTGGACAACTGGCAAACCGGGGCTGGTGCATACCCCTAGTTCCCTAGTCACTACACAGCTAGGTATTTGTGTGGAGTTTGTGGTTTGTTTGTTTTTATTATTTTTCTTTTCACAAGAATATAAACTCTAGGAGTCAGGCACTGAGTATCAGTCTTAATAGTACCTACAGCCTCGGGAGCTAGTGTGAGCTGTGCGCAGACAGTCTGGTCCCTGGTCCAGTGCATGCTTTAACCCCGGAGACCCGGGGGTGACTTATAGCCTGCAAGAAATGTCAGATGTTCGGCCAAGCCCCTTGGGCCCCTGGCTCCTTTCACAGCTACAGTCTCCCACAGCCTCCTGCAGAGAGCCCTGTGTCCATCAGTCTTGTAGGGCAACACCCCACGTCCCTGGTATTCTGTCTGGACTCCACCCCCACAGTTACCTGGCAACAGCCAGGTATGCTCCTCCCCATAGTTACCTGGCAACAGCCAGGTTGGCCAGCCCAGTATTAAAGGGGCTATTGGACCCCTCCTCCTTCTCTTATTCTTTCACTCTTACTCTCTTACTCTTGCCTCTCTCTCTCCCTTGCTCCCCCTCTCCCACATTCCCTCTCTCTTCTCCACATGGCCATGGCTGACCTCTATTTTTCTACTCTCTTGCAATCTCTGCCTTTCTACAATAAACGCCTTAAAAGCATGGGCTACCTCTTCTCATCCGACCTGAATGGAGCAAGTCTTCCTCTAAGAGCCACACCTAACCTCCCACGGGAGAACTCTCTGCATTTCCAGACACAGCTTACCCCAAACCAAGCTAGCCACTGAACAAGACAAGGACTCTCTCCCTCGAAGTAACCAGCCGGAGCCCTCCTCCTGCCCTTTGCCTTCGCCTTGGGCCAGAGCCTGCCCTCAGACCCCCTACTCCATTCTCGGTTCTTTTGCGACATCCAACAGCATCAACATCTGCAGTGCCCAAGAGCGAGACCCTGCCATCCTTGGCCTCCATGTAGGCCCAGGGACCCAAAGCCAACTTCAGCAGTCCACAGGAACCTTAGACTGCGCTTCCCTACCCCCAGAGCAGGATCCCACAGCTTCTCACAACCCAACACCCGCCTCCTCCCCAACCCCTGTGGTAGTGTGGGGTGCGCCAGTCAAAGTTCCTGTTCCCACCTTGCCCAGCAGCCCGAGCCCTGAGCAGATGCAGGACACCATTCTTAACCTACAGACTGGCACTCAGCAAGTTGCAGAGCCAGAATTTGACTCCAAAGGCCAGAGGCTGAGCAGCTGAGTCACCTCCCTTGGGTCCACTAAAAACTCCTGGGTGTCCTGAGTCTCAGCATAAGTAAGTGGAATGCCTCTAGTAGCCAAACTAGGTAGAAGCGACATTTCGATAGAGTGGTGGTGGGCCTCTTAGAGAGTAGGTAGAACTAAGGATAGAAACACCAGCTTCTGTATCACTCACTCTGCAAACTCTGAATTGCATTATTTATGTTTTTCTATACTGTGCAAGAAAACTAGGATGGCTTCCTCCTGAGGCGTGTGCTAAAACAGGTGCACAGAGAAGTGGCACCAAATAAAGGGTTCCAAAGCTTTTCTTCACCTGATGGACCCAGACCTCTTTCTTTTGTTCCAAGGCCTTCTGATTAGTAATTACAGGAGTGAGCATTGTCCATTGTCCTCTCCTGCCACTCTCTGTGGCCTAGACTTGCTATCCTCCAGCATCATATTCTCGCTTCACCATTTATGCCTTTATTCATTACTAGCCACGTAGAAAACAATCTGATTATTTGACTCTGCCAAGCCACAGGAGTGCACAGCCAACAAGAAGAGTAAAATCCTGTTCTCAAAAAACATAAGACCTAGATAGAGAAACGGAAGTATCAATATAACACATATATTAAGCTCTGAGATCAACTGCAGATTCATACCTACATGTACACGTGTTAGAGATGAGGACCTGAGATGGCGTGTGATGCAGAAGAATCTACAGAAGATGAAGGGCTCTGGGGCAGCATGAGGGGGAGATGGTTAGCCAAGAGTGAGAGGGTGTCCACCTATGCAGCAGGAACCTCCCATACAGAAGTTCTCACTCACACGTGGAACAGCCTATTCATTCCTTTTGAGACCAAAATACAACTTATGGGGGACGTTTTCACTGTGGGGTATGATTTCAGAGGTTCAGTCCACTATTGCTTAGCTCTGTATTCATGGGGAAAATGTCATGATGACAGGAATGACTAGTGGTAAAGGAGAATTTCACCTCATGGCGGATTGGATGTAGAGAAAGAGAGACAAAGAAAGCAGGCAGAGGAAGAGGCCACCAATGACCTACTTCCTCTAGCAAGGTCCAAATCCTGAAGTTTGCATATTTTTCGTGCCACTGGTTGAGAACCAGTTTTTCATCGTGAGCCTGGGAGGACGCTTTTAACATTCACGCTGTGACTGCCTGGGCTTGGTTGGCTAGAGAAGGTTAGAAGCAGATGACTGAGGCTGACTGAGTGGGCAGGCTAGATTGAAGTTTGGACTGTGTTCTGAGTGCATCCTATTCTCCCGTGACTTCCAGCAGAAAACATGTTAGAGAAGGCAGAGCTAAAAATAACAGGACAAGCAATGGTTTCAAGCAGGAGGTTCCTGCGTGTTTCGTGCCTAAATAGCTGGTAAAACGCTCTCAGCTTGTAACACTGGTAGTCAGCCTGGGCTGTGTTTTAGATGATAAGCTGTTGGGATCTGACTGGAAGGCAGTCTTACAAAACCCTCTCAGAGTAACTCCTCCTCATTCAGAGAAATGAACTCATCCATGGACAACCTCTCCGAGATCCTGAGCCTGAAACTAGGGCTTTCATTTTGTAGATGAGAGTGAACCTCAGAAGAGCCCTACAGCTAATTGGAATAAGCATGATTTAGGCTTGTTAAACGATCAAGCTGGGTCTTAACCATTGCCCTAGCTACTTTGCTGTTGCTGTGATAAGACACCATCGCCAAGGCAACTTCTGAAATAAAGAGTTCATTTGGGGCTTATGGTTTCTTAGAGTCCATGACAGCTGAAGGCTCACATCTTGATCTACAACCACATGGCAGAGAGAGGCTGGCACACTAGAATGGCTCAAATTTTTGTTTTTTTTTTAAAACCTCACAGCCTAGTGTCACAGCTCCTCCAAGAAGACTACAACTCCTAATCCTTCCCAAACAGGTCAGCTGGGAAACACCTAGTCCAATACGTCCTCATTCAAACCACCAGAGCCAGTAAGTTATACTTACCCTAATTCTAGGGACATAGAGGTCACAGAGAACCCTGTAGAATGAAGCTGTTGGAGTAATGGAGGGTGAAGATCTGAAAGAAGTGAGGTCCAATAGAGGAAGTGGAGACCATGGGGCTGGACAATTCTATTGTCAGGAAAGGGACTGTGCGGGATGGAGTCTTCACAAAGATGGAAAACAGCGTACAATGCATATAGATGAGAACAATCAAGAGAAGAAGAGAAAATTGGCAAAGGAAGAATGATTGTGGGTCAAGTGGATGTGCCACATCCTAGACAAGAAAAGATTTAGGCTGCTGGGTTCACACTCAAGGCAGAAGCTCCCATCCCAGGCTCTGTATTAGATCTTCTTGTCGACCAAATCAAAATGAAATCAAACAGTTTCTTTCCAAAACAAAGCATAATCAAAGCCCCCAAGGGTGAGGCCAGAGCATCAGTATGTTTGCTTGTTAATTTGCTACGTTTCCGTGTACACCCAAGGTGGGATTTCATTAAAATCCTACAAGGATATAGTTGTGGGAGCTCAGATCAGCACATGGCCAATAAATCCAAGTCTCTTGCACATGAGTCTGCTGCTGTTTTGTTTCCTTTGGCTGTTACATTCAGTCTGAGAAACAGAGATGCAAATCTAAACATAGGCATTCCAAATTTGCCTCTTTATTCATTTACTCTCCTTGCCTTGAGTTGAGATAATTTTACATTTTATTTCATGACATTAGAAACATCTTCCAAGTTCTGCTATCGATAGATACAATTAGCCCACTTTCTCACTTCTCCTAAACAACAAAACTGTTAATGAACCTAATCAAAGAAAACCTGATGTTCCTCTAGTGACTGCTCTCTAACAGTGTAGTACAGTGAGCAAGCACATCCTTATCCCCAGCTAAGAACTGTTTGATTTTGTACTTACAGATACTTAGTGATCATCTACTACAGCCCCACACCAGTCTGAATGCATGAACTTCTTTAAGTCTTTTTATTTATGGTGGCGCATGCCACCTTTAATCCCAGCACTTGGGAGAAGGAGGCAAGCAGATTTCTGAGTTCGAGGCCAGCCTGGTCTACAGAGTGAGTTCCAGGACAGCCAGGGCTACACAGAGAAATCCTGTCTGGAAAAACAAAACAAAACAAAACAAAACAAAACAAAACAAAACAACAAAACAGAACAAAACAAAACAAAACAAAACACCTAAGAACAGTCACTACTGAAGATGCTTTTACACAGTGAGTTGGACAACTCGTGTAAGGAGCTTAGCTTGAGCTTGAAAACAGTCAGTGGTCAACATTAATTCATCATTGCAAGGCCTTTCAAACACATTCAATTACCCTTTAGTCACCTTTGTAGTCATAGAAACATGCACTATGCCAACATGTGTATGGGGAGAAAACCAGAATTCATTTTTAAAACCAGAAACTATTACAGGGATATCAGTGACTTACAGAATGTTAAGAACTGAATAAATAGGCTCAAATGGGTATGAGGCATAAGAATTTATGAACTGTTTTGTTGAGGGAAATATTTTTAAAAAATGAGACCAGCACGTTCCCGCGCTTGTTCCTCTGCCCTGGTGGCCTGGCTTGCCATGCACTGGAGGGCAATGGCCAACCTGATTTTACCTCATAGAGACTGACTCAGAACTCCACAGTCTCTCTATGCAGCTCGATAGGTTCCCACTGGTGAGTCATTACCACGCCAACCCCAGGCTTCAAATTTTTTCCCCCACAAATACTTTTTGGAATTTAGACCAACTAAGAAAAGTAACTATGCCTTGTAACTTAAGTCAAATAATAATGGCATTTGAATGGATGCCAGCTCCAGGAGAACCTAGCCCAAGTAAAAATTGTTAACAATGGCAGTAACAGGTTTTGTCTTATTTTATTTGTGATGGAGATCAAACCCAAACCCTTGTATATGCTAAGCGCGTGCTTGCACATGCTAAGTGTGTGCTTGCACCTGCTAAGCGCTTGCTTGCACATGCTAAGCACGTGCTTGGTTACCAAGCTACACTTGTAGGTCCAGAAATGTTTTTTTTTAAGGCAAGTTAGAATCCTACTAAATCCTCTCTATCTATAGTTAATGCTCATGTTTACTAAATTTGAGAGAGCTAGATTAATCCTTTTCTAAGGACTTGGGCTAAAAGTAGAAAATGAGATGAGAAAATGCTTTGAAATGTTTTTTATGTGCTAGCACAATGTCTCTGTGGGTAAAGCCATCCTCTGCACAAACCGGGCAGCCTGAGATCCATCCCTAGAACCCAGAAGGGGAAGAGAACCAAGTCCGGAAGTCATGCTCTGCCCTTGTCATGTGTGCTGTGGCACGTGTGCACTGTGTCCCTGCACAGTCATTTTTAATTGAGACGAAAGAAAACTTGAGAACAATTATTAGATGCTTTTATGAAGTGGAGCAGAGCAGGTTGATTGTGTGATGCTCAGATGTGGTCTCTGCCTTCAGGATGTGTGCTTCTTCAGTGACAGGACTGCCCTTGACACAGCTTTGGTTCTGGTAGCTGTATTTGGGATGGTCAGCTGTGTTGTGAGTATATTTAGCTTATGCTAAATGCCCCTGGGAGGACAAATATCATCTGCTTTCAGTTTAATTGTGTTTGGGCATGGTACATTTTTTTTCCAGATGAATAAATATTAAGCTTTTCCTACTTCCTGAGAAAATTAGGGTTGAATTTGAAGCACAAGCTGTCAAACATATTTTAAATCACATGAAAATGGAATTTAAGGAGTGATGGGAAGTTTACAAAAAATTTTAGAAACATATTGTGCTGTGAAAATACCAGACTTTGGATGAAAAATTGTATACAAAAATCTAACAGACCAGAAATGATTCTCATCAGCATGAATGATTAGCACAGCTGACCAGGGGGTTAGAAATAGTGTCTAAGTGGTGATATAACTACACAATATCTTCCCATAACATTTAAAACTTTTCAAAGTTGTGTTTGATCCAGATGTTTGCAACTTCTATAGCTTTAGGAGTACATAAACTTTGAAATTTGCATATTGAAATATAAAGCATTTTAAGCATTATCATTATCATAAAAATTTTTACTTCAGGCTGCTGAAGAGATAAATTTAACCAAATGCATTTATTTGTTTCTTCATAAAAAGTATAAACTTCTCAATAGAGATCTTAAAGGAAAAGTTAACCCCAAATGGAAATAGATTTAGGACAATTGCATATTCTACTTTGTTCACACTTGGTGGTCTCTCTATGATTGCTCCAAGATCAAACCCCTTCTAACAAATGCTCAAGACTTCAGACTTCCTCAACTCACTCCTGTTATTGTTTTCTTTGTCATCCTATTTCCTTTCCAGAGTCATGATGTAAAGTAGGAATGCACATAGCAGACTGCTTTGAATGTGAAATTCAATGCCCCCAGGTGCATATGTTTGAGCAATTGGTGCCCAGTGCTGGCGCCATTTTGAGAGGTCATGGGACCTTTAGGACTGTGGTCCAGCCAGCGTAAGTCAGTTGCTGTGGGTGGGCCTTGAAGGCTATAACGCTTTAAGTACTTGCCTGAGCTTTCTGCTTCCTGATCAGTCAAGATATGAGCCAATGCCTCTCACATTTCCTCCTCCACAGGCAGCATCACCCCAACTCCCCTGCCTTCCCTTCTACTGGACTGTATTCTAGGAAGCTATGAGCCAATAAATCCTTCCTCCATTAAGTTGCTTCTGTTGGACCTTTGGTCATGGTAAATGAGTAAAGTAACTAACACAAACTTAATCCCCCTTTCTCACTTTCTTGCTGTAAAGATTAAAATAATATTTCTCATAGTTCTAGAGGCTGGAAAGTCTAAGACCGGGGTACCAGAGACTCTGGTGTCTGGTGAGGGCTACTGGTTTCCTTGGGTCTCACTTAGAAGAAGGTATAAGGACAGGGGATTTAGTGCCCTGTGTGGTTTCTTTTAAAGGAGCCTTTATCCCACTTAGGAGGGAAAAGCTCTCATGATGTAATCATCTTTCAAAGGCTCCATCTCTTTGTACTATTGTATCAGACAGGAAACTCACATACATTTGGAGGTCTGGAAGTACAGACATAGCCTATAAAATTTCTCTTTATATATATGTACATGTAATTCTTTTACATATAATATTTATAATATTGAATATGTGTGATGTGTGCATGCGCACGCACGTGTGTGTGTGTGTGTGTGTGTGTGTGTGTGTGTGTGTGTACACTTGTGGAAATCAGAGGACAGCCTATAGAAATCAGTTCTTTCTTATCCACCCCCACCTTGCCTGTTCTCCCATTAGTGGCAGAGACAAGAATGGGTAGGATCGAGTGTGTTTCATGTACAGTGCTCTGTGACTCGATTTGAAGCTTGTGCAGAGGCTTGGAGAAAAGACAGAATTCTCATGGCCTGTTCTGGTAGCTTATCAGACAGCTTGGTTCTCAGCAAGCTGTTAGGTCTGATGCTGGAGAAGGGCCCCACAACAGGTCAGCACATTCACTTGCCTTTTTAATCCCACCCCCATAAATTCTTAAAGCCTGAAACAGAGATGACTCCATATGTTTTAAATGTTTAAGCATTGTGGATTTACTTCATCCATTTCTAAATCCTAGCAGTGAAACATTTCCAGACTGTCATTCTGAAAGTTAGGATATGTTTGGATGTCACCAAAGTAACTTTGAATTGAAGGGACAACCTATAAAAACTATCTAGTACTTTTTTTCAGTTCTAAATTTGCTTGGAGAGATCACTTTTCTTTAAACCAAAGCTTTTCAATAATATATCCTAAATGTATAGACTGTGATTAAGGGAGTCACAAAAGTCTGTTTTAAATCAGAATTATTAGTTGGCGGAAACTAAAAATAAAGTAATAGCTGTCACTTCTGGAACACACAGAGGTTCAATTGTCTGCCCCACTGAAATACATGGCCTCTGTTCTGTAGTCAGTGGGATAAATTGGTTCACTCTTGATAAAGCTCTGAGTCCTGTTGCATCTGAATTCAGTTCTCTGTTGAGGCTCAGAAGAGCCTTTGGTGTGTCGACAGAGATGACAGAAGAGCCTTTGGTGTGTCGACAGGGATGACAGTGGCAGCAACTGACACATCAGCAAACCCACAAACACAGAAATTAGCAGTTATGTGTCCTAACATGTCAGTTGAGTTACCTTTTCATGTTGAATTATTACATTTGGTGTTTTAAAAAAAAAATCAGGAAGGACTTTTAGACGTAAAAACAATTGTACTGTCTTTTATCCCGAATAAAGGTAGCATGAATGCGTATTAATTCAATGATGTCAGTTGGGGGTTTTAAAGCAGATCTTCCCAGAGGGCTTTGGCCTTCTTGATAGCGTTGGAATTATATTATAGAGATGTATTAGGTTGTCTAGACGGGTGGCCCCAGAGGTATTAAAATGCACTGTCTTTGAAGAGAGAGTTTAAACACCAGACATGTGTCCATTAGTGATGGGACCCGTAGACCACATCTGCCTCAAAGTTTTCTTCCTCAGACTTGCTGAGGTAGTCTTCCCCACGATGCTCACGTGGATCATTTCTTTCTTCTGAGACTCTCCTGCCCTATAAATATTGTCAGCTCTCTGTGCTTGGTTATCTGCCTTTACCACGGGATCCTGGGATGAAAAATAGGCTTATTCAACAGGTTCAGTTTTACCCACTGAACCATCTACCATTCCTTATTGACTTATAAAATATATATGTGTATAAGTGTGCGTGTGCGTGTGTGTGTGTGTGTGTGTGTGTGTGTGTGTGTGTGTGTGTGTGCGCGCACTCGAGTGTGTGTATGTGCACGTGCATGTGCGTATTTATGCAGTACGCATATGGAGGCCAGAGAACAACCTTAGATATCATTCCTCAGCAGCCATTCACCTAGCTTTCCAGCCAGAGTCTCTCATTAGCCTGTAACTCACTAGTAAGCTAGGCTGGTCCCAGCAAGCCTCAGAGATCTGCCCATCTCTGCCTTCCCAGTACTGGTTTACAAATATGTGCCATCATGGCTTTTTAATGTGGATTCCTGACTTAGAACTTGGGGGGGGGGGCATGGGTTCGAGACTGTTCCCATCACTAATGGACATGTGTCTGGTGTTTCAACCCTCTCAAAGACAGTGCATTTTAATACCTCTGAGGCCACCCATCTAGACAACCCCATAAACATCCATGCAACCTTTATTGGCTCCTCACTGGCTGAGCTATCTCCCAGTGCTGTAGACTGATCCAATCCTCTTGTGGTTTCTCACTGTTTTTGTACATATGTAGAAGGCAGTTCACTTGGATCATGTCTTATTCTGAGACTTCTCTGCCTTGAGAATCTAGCCAATGCTCTGGGCTTCATTATCTACTTCCATCACGAGTTCCTGGGATAAAATCCAGCTCACCAGGCTTATTCGACAGGACCTCTTACCCACTGAACTATCTATCCTTCTGTATTGACTTTTTAAAGAAAAATGTATGTGTGTATACACATATAGTGTCCTTGGATTTTAGGAGCTGGCAATGAGAGCCCCTCTACTCCAATGTCCTTTCTCTTCAATGCTTTATGCCTTTGCAAGAAGCCTGTAAACATTAACAAGTCCTCAATCCTAGACTCCCATGGTATTGGCCTCTGTCTTTTTTACTACTTTTTGTTCTGCAATCCTTTCCCAAAATGCATTAGTGGCTAAGCAAATCAAGCCTCCAGCAACCCCTCTAACAAGGTAAGGATGTGCCCTATAAGGAGTTTTCACTCACTTCTGTTATGCTGTATGTTTCCTTCAGGTCACTTCAAGTCTGGTCTCATAGAGCCACCTGAGAGTGACAGCCATAAAGTAAGTGGGCATTTAGACGTCTCCTCTTAGCTCCACCTGGGAACGTGGGTTTCGCTCAATGGCTTTCACAGGAATCACTTTGTTCAAATATGATATCAGTGCAGCATAAGAAATGGGGGGTTTATGTTTAAGAGAGACACTAAGCCATCCCTTTAAAATCAACAGAACTAATAAATGGACAGAGATAAGATAGACAGAGCTCAGATTATCTCCTAGGGAACACTCAGCAACCTCGCCTGCCATGTTAAGTTGGATCATAGGCCAAGAGGTATTTCAGTGATGCCAGGCAGACATTACAGCAGAGTCTGGCACTTACTTGGTATATGTATGCCTTAAGAATGCACAGAAGGATTGATTGACTCAGCAGTTTGAGACAGCAGGTTGTTGAGCCCTCTGACCCCTATGCAGAGGTAATGAGGAATAGTGGGGAGGTGCCAAATCTGAATCTAGATGCTCGAGTGCTCTCCCTGGCTTTGCTACTTGGTGGATGTGCATATGCCGGCTCCTCTCTGTGACTTGGTTTTCTCATTTTTAAAATGGATCTACTAGTACTGGCTTGCTTGGTGATACAATACCATTACAATAAGGAACTAAGCTTGTATTTGTGCAAAGTACTCTATAAAGGTCAGGTGCATAATAATCTCTTTTGTAAAATGCTTGTAGTGTGTGTGTGTGTGTGTGTGTGTGTGTTCTCTGTTTTCTTTTTCTTTTTCTTTTTAAAGACAAAGTCTTACTCCGCATCTCAGGCTGACTCCAGACTCACAGAAATTCTTTTGTCTTTAAGTGCTGGGAGTATGTGTGTGAGCTACCATGTCCAGAAAAATTAATGAATATAGTTATAGCTGTTGCTCCTATGAGGAGATTGGAGCACTGGTTCATTTTGGAAGCATTGACAACCTTGTAACAAGGTGCACACTGCTGCTCGGACCCTGGTTTCCAATTCTGTTCTGCATTAAAAGTCAGGTTTCTTGGAGAAAGCGTTGATTAGGACAAGGGCAGGAAATATGCAAGATGAGCTAGGAGTATCCAGCAGCACCAGAAAGAGAAAAACAAAAAACAAAAAAACAAAAATAAGCATCTCACTCACACACACACACACACACACACACACACACACACACACACACACACGCACGCGCGCGCGCACACACACACACACACAAATGTGGGACCCATTTGCAAGAGCTCCACACAATAAATAAAATAACATTGAACTATAACCTAGAGTGAATGAAACAGAACTACACTCATGTGAAAGATGGGTAGATAAATACATCAGCAATGGAGCCCCTGCTCCCGCCCGCCAAGCCTTGCAGAAGAAGAATCCCAGCTGCTTCACAGACAGAAGGCAAAGCACAGGCTACACAGTGATTTTCTTCCATCGAGTGCAGAATGGGAAGGGTGAAAAACTACGGTAGAGCCTGACAAATGCTACTTGAGACAGGAGTGTTGTCTGCTCTGTAGAACTGAGACCAGAGCTTCATCCCTGCCAGGCAAGCTCTCTCTGTCTCACCTCCCCAGGGAACTGAGGTTCATGTCCCAATGACCTGCCATGTTACTAAGAGGAATCTGATCTATGTGAGAAGGGCGCTTTCTTTACCTTTGTGGTTTTCTTCTTGACATGTTCCCTGACATCAATCATGAGGAAAATATAAAACAAGTTCTAGTATTTGCCTATTCTAAATATTTGGCCAGCACTCTTCAAAATCATCAGTGTGATAAAAAGCAAGTGACGTATAGTATAAGAAATTGTTTCAGGCAGATGCCTAAGTCAACATTGTGACTGAATGTCATGTAATATTCCGGGTTGACTCTGGGACAGAACCAGGACGTGGACAGGACCTATAATGGGATCCAATGCCCTCTTCTGGTGTGTCTGAAGACAGCAACCGTGTACTCATGGAAACAAAATAAATAAAATCTTTTTAAAAAATCACTTTGGTGTGTAATTCATTTGTGTGTCAAGACTCCTACCTAGAGGAGGCTATTCATCGATGAACTTTAAAACGAAATGCACTATATACATTTATAAAGCACTCAGCTGTATTCTTATCCTCTTGGGAAGGAAGAGCAAGCTGGGTATGTATGGTGGTGTAGATCTGGAATCTCAGTACTCAAGAGGCTAAGTCAGGAGGATCTTGAGCTCAGGATCTGACTGGCTGCAGGAGTACCCATTTGGAAAACAAAATTACAAACAAGCAAACAACAATAACAATGAGAAAAGAGAGAACAAAATAATTCTCAAAGGCAAAACATGATTGATTGCGTGCAATGAGAACTGGGATTCGATCTGTTTCTTCTGCATCACAGTGGTAGACGCCTGACAGAAAAACTAGAGAGGAGATGTTTCTTTAGGCTCTTGGATTCAGAGAGATAGAAGTCTAGCTTAGCAGGGAAATCATGGCAAAGTAGCTCCATTTGTGGAGGCAGGAGTGTGGAGGGACAGTAGTTACCTGTTACTGATCATGTAGCACAGAAAGCTAGCTGGAACCAGGGTGTAACTGCCAAGGACCTGTCCTGATTGACCTAAATCTGTCAGGGAGGCCTTAGCTCTTAAAGGACCCCTACAGCCTTCAAACAATGCCACAAGTGAGGGCCTACTGCTCAGAACACGAGCCTGAACTTTGACGAAGTGAGCTTTTAAAAATCACATTCCAGATCCAAACCACACCAAAACCCATGTGTTTGGTGTTGTCTATTGCTACATAAAAAAACTACCACAAATACAGGACTTAAAGTACCGAGCCTCTCATTTTCTTTGTGACTGCCACCTGGACAGATTCTCATCTAGGAATCACCCAGTACTCTTTGCTCTGTGGCATTTCATAGCCCCATCTCCACAGGACAGCTCATTGTCTCAAATTCAGCAGAAGACAGTGAATGCTGTAGCCTGCTAGGTTGGCTTCTTGCCAAGCAGTTAAGGAGGTATCCATCCAGTTAGAAATGCCATAGTTGGCTGAAGGTAAATGATGGGCTCCACCTTGCACTCCACAGGCAAGGATCACACTAGTGTGGATCAGTGGGAACCACCTGAGGGTGTGCACACTGTGAGATGAGAATTACACGTACAGGCCATGAGTTGTAGGATGTTGGGATCTCCACCACGGACGGACAAACTTACAAAAGGCAGAGTGCACAGGATGTGATAGCTGCCTGCTTTCCAACAGATTGTGACTGGAGGTAAACAAATGGGTTTTACTCTACCCCCGTCCCACACACCGAAAAGTCATCAACGTCTTACAACACTCCTCAAAGTTACCAGATGAGGGTTGGTGTTATAAGAAGAGCGAGAAGTCAGAACAAATATATAGATATAGTTCTTAAATATATCAGTATTTCTCTGACTAGCCTTTTTTTTAAAGCACATAAATTTGCACATAAATATGCTCTTGACTCCATGGCAACCATGCTTGTGATTTTTAAAAGCTCACTTCGTCAAAGTTCAGATAATATAATAGCATTGCTAGCATTTCACGGTTATTCATTTTAAGGCTACTTGGTGTTTTTATACTTTCATTTTAAACTTCTGTTCACTGGCAACTAATAAATAGAATGATACCATTGAAGTTGTATGCACGATGCTTATAAAATTTTGACTTTTGTATGTATTAGATACTCATTTTGCAGACTTCTTATTATGAATCCTGAGTCCTTATAAAGCAACACTTCCGAAAATGTGGTGTTACCATGTTGTCCACTGAGTACTGTAACCACCACCTGCGTCTTTGGCATGTCATTTGTTTGTTTTTCTCCTCTTGGTTAGGTGGCTCCTTATAAAGTCAAATCATCTCAGAATCCCTACTTCGTATTTAGGCATCAGAAGTGCACCTGCCCAGCAGCTGTTTGCCTGCATTGAACTTAGGACTCTGCCAGCACCTGCGGATGGGTTTGGGTAACATGATCACTGAGCCTATGATGAGACGCAAACAAGAGGTCAGATCTGCAGTTGCCTTGAAGGGATGGCCAAGGGTGGCTAAGCTGAGGCCAACGGGAGCCACCATGTGCTCACTCGGTTAAGACACCTCAGGGAACAGGGTTTTCAGTGCTCCCCTGACTCCCTTTTCTCCATTCCAAATTCTTCCCTCTCCCCATAGTTTTCCTCACTCGTTCACAGTAAGCCTCGGGCTGTAGGCGTTGACTTCTCTTATGCCAAGGACTTTAAAGAGCTGTTGTTCAGAGAAACAGAGCTATTGGTGAAATAACTCATTTATCACAGAAAGGTCAAATTTTCCTTCCTTCCTTTGGAGTTGTTTTCTTTGTAGGAATTAAATAAAGGTGTCTTTTAAAAACATACAGACAATAAGTGAAGGTAAATACAAGTAACCTTTCCTGTTTGAGGCAAGTGAGAGGCCCAGGGGTGCATCTTCCTCAGTCTCCTCCCATGGAAGGTCCTGGAATCTCTCTTAGCTCCTGATCTATGGTATCACGTAAACTCCTCCATGTGCTTCTGTACTGGGTGGTACTTGGACCTGCTTGTTTCCGAAGATTTACTAGACACACATCTTAACATATAAATCTGGAGACTCACCTCTTCCTGAAATTCCAAATGTGTTTAGCTGCTGGTTACAGCAGTGATCATTAGGTTTCATGTGGGAAGAGGAGGCTTTTCTTGGAAGCAGAGCATTGTATGAGTCACACCTCCATGTAGTACATCTGCCATCAGGTGTCTGTCCTGGGGGAATACTGATGGCATCTTGCTCATCAGTGATTAAGTCCAAGTTGGATTTTCTTGTTCAGGAGGACCAGAGTAGCACCTGGATCTGGCTGTGTAGGCTTACATGGCAAAGCTAGGTAGGCGTTTACCAACTCATGTTTCCCCCTTTATCTCGTCCTGCCTCTGAGACTGGTGTCTCCAGGAAAGCTAACATTACCTCCTCCAAGTCTGACCCCTCCTTTTCTGAGGTTCAGGTCACATGGAGATTCTGAACCCCCTGCCTGTCCACCTTTCTCTTACATTGCTTGTTGTTGGGATAGTTTCTCTCCAAGAGACAGACAGAGACTCTCCAAGATCCAAGACTACAAGATCTTCGAAAGTAAGAATATTGAATCTTGCTGTGTTGATAACCCACAGTGCTGTGCTCAATGTCCATAGAACTCAAGGCCATCTGCCCTCATCCCTGATATTTTTTCTTATATTTCAATCTAACTCTGTAAAATGGAGCACAATACAACCTTTCCCTGTTTCAGGAGCACAAAGATGGATCAGCCAAGCAAAGAATTCATACCTGACTTTGGGACCACCCATCTTCCTTTTCTGCCTGTCCTTGAGCCTCCCTCTCTCTTTCTAGGCATTTCTTTTATATCTCAACCTCTGAGTCCTCTTCTTGAGGGGGTTCCAACTGAGAGTTAGCCATTCTAAGTGAATCATGTGCTAAGAAACTAAACCCACGAAACACACCTTCAATGGTGAACTCTCAGACTCTGGGAGTGATGGAAATATTTTTATCCATCTGGCTCCCCTTCAATCATATCACAAATGCAGTTGTTCATGCTGAGAGCTATTTTAATAAAATGAAAACCTTAACTTCCTCTGTCAGGATCAGATACCCTAGGAGAAGAGTCAAGCTGCACATGCAGCCGAGGCTGACCGGCACTGAGGCGGCCTTTCCTGACTTCTGATACTGGTTCTGGTCTTAGTTTTCCTGCTTACTGACTATCCTGGTCAATCTTCATCGATAGCACCATCTTAATACAATCCATTGGTGCTATGAGAAGTCACTGCGTTGGCAATACAGCCTTCTTGGTACAATCAAACATGCATGGCACAGTTTTGTCAGTAATAAATTTGAGCAAGGCAGTTTGGAGGTCAAGACCAACAGCAGGTCTACTGAGCAAGAATGAGATAGAAGTGGGTGTTGAAAAGCATCACAGAAGAGCACTTTCTACCTTCTAGAAAGCACAGCTGCTGGCCCCTGGCTGTGCTTGTTCTTCCACAGGTACCTCCCTCATCCATGACTCATTCTTGAAGCACCTACTGGGGAGTGGTACACAGCCCAAGTGGGAGATGCCAGAGACAAAATGACATCAATCTAGTTTGGAGGTCTCAATTGCTTTATCAATCTCGAGTCAATTAGCATCTATTGTGTGAAATAAAATCAGTTTCCACCGGGATGAGCAGAGAAGGTTGACCTTGAGGTGGGGGAAGACAGAAGGAAATAAGAATCAAAGGACAGCCTGGCTATTCCAGAGTTCCTGTTCTTACTAATCTTACGGGATGGAAATAGAGGGCTGTCTTTATCATGCCTGCTCATATAAACTGGTCTTCTTTTATTAGTTGCTGTAAATAACCTTAATCATCATTCTTCTTCTTCTCTTCCTTCTTCTCCTCCAACTCCTCCTCCTTCCCTCTTCTTCCTCCTCATCCTCTTCTTTTCCTTCCTCTTCCTCCTTCTAGCACATTTCAGGCTTCAGTTTGTTTACATAGTACTTAGCATGCATAAACTCTTATGAGCTGTTTTGTGTGCATTTAGTACATGTGCCCTGTTCAAAATTACGACCTCCTATAAACACTTGTTTCCCATGCATCTTATTGCTGTAGCTGAGGGGTAAAGGTGGCTCCTTCCTTGCTTGACACCATGTGTTTCCAAGTCTCTCCCTCTCCAGCAGTCTATGAGGTCTTCAAAGTCAGTGTCTGCTCAGTCTTATTACTCCTAAGCCACTATAAAGAGTACATGTTTAGTCAACAGTAGTCTTGTTTGAAAGGATAAACAATTCTGGATCTTTCTAACAACACAAATGATTATAAGAATTATATGAGAATGCGTATGAGATTATGGATGTATTCACTGCATGCAAGGATGGCATAAAGAAAGACAGACATGCCTGGTCTCAAGAATGCCATGAATCCTCCTAGTCAATCCTGTTAGGCTCAGTGAAGAAAGAAGAGGCTTGGAAAAGTTGCAACTGCCTCAAAATGCTGGTCATGTTGCTTGGAAAGAAAAAACGAACTCCCCAACACAAGCACATAAAATTAGAAGGATATACAAGCAAGCCTGATGCCAAAAGGGAGGGGCTGGCAGATTGGAATGGATCCTCACTGTCACCTGGTGTGGGATTTCACACTTCTCTGAGCTTTTGTTCCATGATATTTGTAACTGAGTTTATCCCCATTCCCTTCTCAAAAGCAGCATTTTTAAAGGGTGGATGTTTTCTTTCTATAATTGTTTACACCTTCCCACCCCACTGTTTACAAGATTGGTCTCTCACAGTCTGCCTGGAGTGTTTTCTATTATTGTGAAGTTAAAATTGCCAAAGGAGTCTTTGAGCTGCTCTATTTGGAAAGCTGGGGGAGCTTTGCTGCCCTGCCGACTCTCAGCAGGCGCAGCAGCTCCCCCTGATAGAGGCACATAGTTATTATGAACCTGTGACCAGCTGTGAGATTTTGCACATCCAAGTATGTTGAATAATTGCTTGAATCTATTGTGTATCTCATTACAGATCATCTCACATGGCCTAGTGCCTAGGGTTGAGGGAAATGGGACTCTTGAAAGCGGAGCCCTTGCTACCTTCCTCCCAGCTCTGTGTGGGAAGTGAAGTCCCATTGCTTCCTTCCCCTTCTCTTCATCCGTCTCACTCACTGCCATGATACTAGCATCCCTGTTCAGATGATGCTCTGCCTGTAACACAGTTATGGTGGCACCCAGGATACACTGAAAATAGACACTGTAGATTTGACTTGATTTTCTGAAACACAAAATCCAGAAAAGTACTTGAGAAGCACTTGTTTTGACTACATTTGATTTAAGTCTAACTGTGATGGTTTTTTGTACCAAGAGGGAGGGACTTAGCCAAATTGGTAGAGTCAAGTTTGCCCCTGACCTTCTGGAGTTCCTTCTTCTTTTTTAAAAAGTGATTATGTTGTTGTTGTTTTGTTGTGTTTTTTTGTTTGTTTGTTTGTTTGTTTGAGACAGGGTTTCTCTGTATAGCCCTAGCTGTCCTGGAACTCACTCTGTAGACCAGGCTGGCCTCGAACTCAGAAATCTGCCTGCCTCTGCCTCTCGAGTGCTGGAATTAAAGGCGTGCGCCACCACTGCCCGGCCTAGAGTTCCTTCTTGGCAGCCAACTTCCCTGCTTCTGACAGCATTCTTTACTAGCCATGACCTTCATCTTGGGCCAGTTGCTGGCAATTTCTGTGTCTTTCCCTCTGTGATAATTTCCCCCATGATGCATCTCAGTTATTGATCCTTCAGGAATAAAACTACCTAACCTTAATTGGGCACTGTAGCACAGACCAGTACCCTTAGCACTCTGGAGGCTGAGGCAGGAGAATCACGCCTTTGAGGCCACTCTGGGATACAAGAGTTAAGGGTTTATCTCAAGAAAAAGAATTTTTAAAATCGGATTCAATGTTTAATCAAGCTTGCTCTAACATATGTAAAAATGGATGGTTCTGGGCCAAGACTCCCAGGCTTGTGTGCCTCCAGAATGGAAGAGACCTGAAGGAGAAGCACAAGTCATCAGATGTCAGATGACCTGGGACTTCAGTTCAGATTCAGCCACTTTCTAGCTGATGACCTGGGATTACATTCCTTAAATTTCACCTTTGCAATGACATTGGTGAGTCCATGTTTTCGCTTTTTTAAATGGCATCAGGCCATCTCCTGGGCTGCCAGGAGGAGTGTAATGCTCACCTGAGAGCAGTAGTTGAAAGCTCTTTTGTTAAGAGTGGCTCCCTTTGAATGTAAGTAGTACGTTAGCTGTGACAAAATACCATGACCAAAGGCAACTTATAGGAGGAAGATACTATTTTGGCTTATGATTCTAGAAGGATAAGAACCATTCATGATGGAGAGTCATGACAGGAGGTCACAGGCATAGTGGCAGGGGCAGGAAGTTGAAAGATTGTATCTTCAACCGCAGACAGCAAACACAGAGAGTGAACCGGAAATGGGGTACTGTTATAAACTCTCCATGCACACCCCCAGTGACATGCCTCCAATATATGCTCTAGCAAGGCTGTACTCCCATTTCCACATAACATCACCAACTGGAAGCCCAAATACTTAAGCCTATACAGGACATTTCTCAATCAAACCACCACAGGGAGAGAGGTGAGAAAGTATCCTACTTCTGTATAAAATGCAAAGCTTCTGAGTGGAAGACGATAGAGTAGGATTTCAACCTTATTGTCATTGTAATCTATAACTTCAATTTGTCTGAGCCTGCTTCCTTAACTATACAGGACTACCTGTTGTCAAATCTCATAGGGTTTTCTTGAAAGCTGTAAGTGTTCCTTAACATATGATCGAGTTATAAAGTTGTTACAAAAGGAGACTATCTTGAGTCAGGATGCATTGAATCTACCTCATGCCCTGAACATGGCTGCTAGTGGCCCTGTAGGCTGCAGAGCACGGGTTGTTTTCTGTCCTGACCATGAGGTTCACGCTGCTGTCCATCAAGGTGTCTCAGTATGGTTGCACATAAAAGAACCAAATTCAAAATTAGAAATTTATACTAAATGTCAATTGTTTCCTACTACTGTGAAGCTGAAAATCGTCAAACTAAGCGTAAGGTAAAGATGTCTGCTTAGCATTTTAGAAGTACATAACGAGTCAACTGTTAGTCCCCTGTCTCTTCAGCGTGTGTTTTAAGAAATGACTTTAGAACTGGGACAAGAGATTCCAAGTGTTTCAAAGCTGCCTGTGTCTGAGGTACTCCCAAATGTCTGAGCGTCTCACAAAGGGACACTGTTTCCTGAGATGGAGACAGAAATTGACAGTGCAGACACTGTCATGAGGATAGACCAGGTGGTGGGAGGGAAGCCAGCAGAGAATTCGCTTTGTGCAGAACTAGATGTTGCTTAAAATGTCACAATCTCAATAAGTGATGGCACGGATAACTTTAAACAAATCTAAATGGATACAGAAAATCCACCATGCAAAAGTGTTAGGACTCTAAATAGAATAGGGTTGGAAGTGGCACAATGCTGAGCTGCCCCTGAATCCAGGGAAAAAGTAAAAACTTAGCAAGAGTGACCTGTCTTTCTTCAAAAATCTAACGCTTGTTTCTCATCCATTTAAGAATATTTGTGCCGGGCAGTGGTGGTGCACGCCTTTAATCCCAGCACTTGAAAGGCAGAGGCAGGTGGATTTCTGAGTTCGAGGCCAGCCTGTTCTACAGAATGAGTTCCAGGACAGCCAAGGCTACACAGAGAAACCCTGCCTTGAGAAAGCAAAGCAAAGCAAAGCAAAGCAAAGCAAAGCAAAGCAAAGCAAAGCAAAGCAAAGCAAAGCAAAACAACAACAGCAACAACAACAAGAATATTCGCACTAAGCCTTGTTTATCTTGATGCCTTTGTTGGTGCTTCCCTTAAATTTTGTGATTGGGATGGTTTGTCTCAGTTGCCAACTTAAGAGGACTTACACTGCCATAGAAACAAACCTCTGGGCATGTCTGTACGGGATTATCTATGTAGATTAGGTTAACTGAATGGGGTGAGCCATCCCTAAATGTGGAAGGGAGCAGAAAGAGCTGGGCTCCTGGAACACACAAAAAGGGATAAAGTGAGCAGAGCATATGCTCCCCTCCCCCTCCCCTCCCTTCCCCCTCCCCCTTCCCCTCCCCTCCCCCTCTCCCTCTCTCTATTGGTTCTTTATAAATTTCACATCATGCACCCTAATCCCACTCATCTCCTTCTCTCCTCATACTCACCCTCACCCTTGCAGCCTTCCCCTGAACAGAGAAAAAACAATTTCCTTGCGGAGGCTGTAGTGTGTCAGTGTGAGCCATGGTATACACTTTTGTCCACACTTTGCTTGCAAATGTTCATGGCAATGAGTTTCCTACAAGGCCTCTGGCTTCTGATACACTATTGATACTAGAACCTCACTAGGACTCCTCTCGGATATTTCGTTACTGTCCTGTGTCACGGAGATCCTGTCGAACTGGCCCCTTTATGCATTCCAGCAGTTCATGAATGAGGTAAGTGTTGGAGTGAGCCAATTCAAAGCCCTGGTTCTGGGCCTGAGAGGTATCTAAGCTGGTCAGCTGCCAGCTTTCCTGCTCTCACACACTCGGGGCTGCTTCTTTAGCTCTACCCTGCTGCCTAGATGAGGCGTGGGGCTTGCTCTCCTACTCTCATGACCTCGGGGCCAGCTTTGCTGCCTGCCGTAGAAGGCAAGGGATGAGGGAAGGGTAGAGGGCATCTCTCCCTCATCCATGCCTTCACCCAACCAACCAGAGTCAGGGGCAGTTCTTCCACTTTCATGCCCTCAGGGCCGGCTCACACACAACCTCCAAATCTAGGGCTAGCTCTTCTGCGCTACCCAGGTGAGGTGCATGGCCTGCTCTCCTGCCTGCCATTGGTGGTAAGGGACAAGAAGGGAGGAGGGGGTCCTCTTTCCCTTGCCCATGTCACCTCATGGGAGCCAGCTCTTCGACGCTCACACCCTCGGGGCCAGTTCACTTGTGTGCCCACCGTCATGGGTCAGCTCTTGTGCTACCCGGGTGAGGCTTCCATCTCTTTATGCCTTCTGACTTTGTTGTTTTGTTTTGTTTTGCTTTGTTTTGTTTTGTTTTGTTTTGTTTTGTTTTGTTTTTTTGAGACAGGGTTTCTCTGTTTCCCCTGGCTGTCCTGGAACTCACTCTGTAGACCAGGCTGGCCTCGAACTCTGACTTTGGACACAGAATGTCTAGTTGTCTAAAGCTCCTGCCACCAGGACTCCCTTCCCATGATGGACTCCCTGGACCTGTGAGCCAAAATAAATTCTTCCTTATTTAGGTTGCTTTTGTTACAGCAACTAGAAACCTAGCTATCCCTTTAACTAAGGCAAGGGTGATTCACATCTGCTTGACTCCAACCTGACTCTGCTCTGTACTGGATCACATGGAAAGTTCCAGAGACACCTCAGAGCCCAACTTCCCATTCCTTAGTTATTTATGATCCAATCTACGATACTGTATTCAGTTTAAATATAAGCTTGTCAAATTAAAAATATCTTTTGAAATGTTGCTGTTCTTTCTAATTAAGTGACTACAGTGAATGATATAATTTGGAAAGAAAGCATAAATAAATATTTGCTCAGAAACAACTTTCAGGGAAGGTGACAGAGAGTGCACACTGGCAGTTCCCTGGCTGCTGGCTTTATTGTTACCCAGGCCTGCTTTGTTATTGTTGTTTTTAGTCACTTATGGATGGCTGACTTTGGATCTCAATGGTAGAAGTGAGTTGCTGCATTAGAGAACACATGCACTGTACAGTTGAAAATGTTTACTGTCTTGTCCATTGCAACTTAGGTTGCTAGTGTACTCTCATGTTCTTGGATCAGAATGTGGATTAGTAGCATGTGGAGACCTTGATTGTTTAGAGATTTCTATCTTACAGAGGGCAGAAGCTTTTACAGAAACCATCATAAGCCCTAATCTGCAAGAATAAGGTGACGAGGAGGGGATCCAGTTCAAAAGATCAGTGGAGAGGCAAGAGCGGCTGAGTGGAGTTCTCTCCGAGTCTAGCTGTGACTTGATGTCACAGAGATAAACAATGCTGATGTGAACATCGTCCATACCTGATAGACACTAAGCTTGTGAAAAAGTGAATTCTTTATATCAGCCCCGAATGACTTGCTTATTTAATTACTTTAGTGGTTACTTCTTTAAAAGATTTATTTATTTCTGTGTAAGAGTGTTTTGTTTGTATGTATGTGTAGTGCCCGAAGAGGACAGAAAGGGTCACTAGATGTCCTGGGGTTGGAGTTACAGATGGTTGTGAGTTACCATATGAGTTCTAGGAAACAAACCTCGGTCCTCTGCAAGAATGGTAAAGTGTTCCACTGAGCACTGAGACATCTCTCTGGTCTTTAATTTGCTTGCTTCTAACTGGCTCCCTTTAGTAATTCAGTAAATAGTTTACATTTAGCCCAAACTGTATTTGTCCCTTTAAAAGTGATCTAAGCTTAACTCTGAATGTGAACTAATGGACGTAGGTTGTGTCCTGAAGGTCCCCAAGGTGGCCACAGGGAGATGAGCTGAGGAAGACCAAACTGTGACAGGCTCTGAACACCGGCTGAGGAATAGGAACTTCAGCCAGTAGCCAGGAGCATCTTTGACCAAGGGAACGGCACACCCACATTTAGACTTTAGGATGCTTAGTCAGTGGTAGTGTGTGAAGGTCACAGGTAAGGAGAATAGAAATAGTGGGCCTAGTTGAAGGTGGTTTCAAAAGACTGGTAGGATTTGAGGATGGTCTCACATCCACGGGTCCCAGGGATATAGAAGGGAAGGCAGGCTGGTTAAGGCAGAACCAAGAGCTAGACACTGGAGGAGGAAGAGGAGGAGGAAAGGGGAGTTGATGTGATTGTGAATCCAGAGATGTCAGTTTCAACTGAATTTAGAAATGCTATAAAATATCCACGGAAAAACAGAAATGAGAGAAAGGGAGATATGGAAGCAGGGAAGGAAGAGAGGAACAGAAGCTGATATAGGTATACATAAAGATTGTTGTTCTGTTTTGTTTTTCTAAGGAAAAAAATCATTACTAGGGCCATGGAGATAGAAATGAAGGGGTGCAGTTAGAGACAAACTCTGAAGAAACAACTATAGTGGTTTTCAGGGAATAAAAAAAAAAAGTAGGGACATAGGAATTTAGTTTCGGATAGAAAAGATCACTATTTTAGTGCAAAAATTCCAATACAAACTTTCAACATACAAAACAAAATTTAATATTGATCTAAAATTCAAATTTAACTAAAAGTTCAATATTTTTATTTGCTCAGCCTGGCAACGCCTGGGAAAGCACACACAGACCTCAGGAAAAACCAGGATGTTGCATTATTATGGAATCCAAAGGCAGAATGCAGTGGAGAGATAGGAGCAGAAAGGACGAGGCTATTGCTTTTGACAGTTTTGGGAATCCAGAGGCAGCTTGTGGAAAGGAAGTGGAGAGCTGGCCTCGGTGGGTTCAGGAGTAGAGGTGTCAAGAAGAAATCTGTATCCTGTTAGGAAGCATGATGCGGAGCGGATGGGGAGGAGGAGGAGGAGGAAGAGGAGGAGAAAGAGGAGGAGGAGGAAAGCAATGCTTGTAAAGGTTGAAACGCAGAACTCATCCCTGACTGAGCGAGGCTGAGGAAGAGCCCAGGAGGCAGATGCAAAATGGGAGAGGAGTGCTGGGGAGATGTGGGTGCCCTGAACACGAGTGTTACGAATAAATTGACATTTGCAGGAGGATGCTCCCTGTTCATCCTGTTCCTCAGACCACAGAGGAAGCAGATCTAGATGTGATTTTTAAGAGAAGAGACCGAGACGTAAAACCCTCTATTAAGAGGGAATGAGATGGAGGGAAACGGTTGATTGTGGCAGGGAGATGATGAAGAATTCAAAGGTGCCTGTGCTCAAGCAGAAGCGTGTGCTTCGTTTCCCTCCACTGCATTTTCTCTCTATTCTAGCAATCCATGCAGACTCACAGTGGGCAGACTTGTTCACCGGGGAGAGGGGAGCAACAGCAACAGGATCCAAAAGGAGCTTACTCTTCTCTTGTATTAAACCTGACTATTCTGCCCCGTAACTATCAAGGTCATTTGTCCACATCCCTGGTCTAGGAATGGTACGGCAATCATGCCTAGGGGCAGGCGTGTTTGGAGTCCTGTGGAGTCCTAATCTGGAGTTGTTCCCATCACACAGACTGTGTCTGTGGGAACGAGGGCCTTGCTGTGACACACTTAGGTAACAGGCACTCACAGATATGTTCACACTGGTCCCAATCACCTTTCTTTTCTCTTGGAACAACTGGAAAGTCTGAAAAGGGAAAAAGATGTGATCAAGCCTGAAATTTCCCAGGCACTTTACCTGTCTCCTTGCAGGAGTAGGAGTGCCTTGTGCAGCCCTGGGAGGGAGCCATTGCCGAGCTGCAGAAAAGAGAGAGTCAGCAAGGGAGTTGTTGGAGGGGAGAGGGCTCCTGTGGCTCTGCCTGCAGGGAGCTCTTCTGCCTCCAGGTAACATTTCCAGTCCTGCTTTAAAGAGTTCGCTCCCTTCTCGAGCCCCCACCCCACCCCCCAGCCACACACACACAAACACACACAAACACACAAAAGCACAAATGAAATTCCTAAAGGCGTCTACTGCTGTCTGGTTATTTTTAGTATTTGATGTTAGTATTTACCAAGCTTTGCAGTGTTAATTTGTCCTCCCACTCATCTTCCTGCCTCCTTGTGCTGGGCTTAGAAAAAAAATGCAGAAGTAGCAGCAGCAGCTGGTGACCTCTCAGAAATGTGTCCTAGAGAGAAGAGACTAGATCTTTAAAGTCAATCTTCCTCGTCTCTGCCTTGCAGAGAAGAACGATCTGGATTCTGTTAGCCAGGAAGGTAATAAAAACATTGGTGAATGTAAACCCCTTAGAATGTCTGGGCAGCATGTTTAGTTGGGTCAAGAGCTCAGGTCACAATACTGGATTAGGGAATCCTCACATACAGGAGATGTCCTGATGCTGAACTGGGTCAGAGGTCAGCTAAACAAGAAGTCTGAGGGAGGCAGATTCCAGAGGAGAGAAGAGTAAAAGGACCACGGAAACAGCTGGGGCTTGAAACAAGTAGAAGACTGGAGAAAAATTGGACCAGTCGGACTGGGAGGAGAAAAGCCCTGCACTGTAATAAACTCCACCCGTTGCTTCTTTAACTTCCTGCTGGAGTGAAAGCCAAAGCAGAAATATTGCTCCATAAAGAAACTCCCGGAAGCCTTCTAACAGACGGCTACCTCCAGGCAACAGGGCCTCTCTTCTGTCCATCTATCTATTTAAATCCCAGGAAGCAGGCAGGAATGCTTCCCTTTGGTAACTTAAAGAAGAAAAGCATTACTTTGCTGTACCAGCCTTAGGGATGTGTTGGTGGCTGTGTCATGGTTGGTTTTCTGTCAACTTGACACAAGCTAGAGTCATCTGGAAAGACAAACCTTGGTTGAGAAAATATCGCTAACAGATTGTCCTATAGGCAAGTCTGTATTTTTTTTTAATTAATGATTGATAGGGGAGGGCTCAGCCCACTAAAGAAGGTACCACCCTCAGGCAGATGGCCTGAGTTCTATAAGAAAGCAGGCTGAGCAAGCTATAAGGAGCAAACCATTAACCATCATTCCTTCATGGCCTCTGCTCCAGTTTCTGCCTTGAGTTCCCCATCCTGACTTCCATGATGGGACTGTGGTGTGGAAGTGTAAGCCAGGCCTCTTCTCCCCAAGTTGCTTTTAGTCACATGATTTTTCACAGCAGTAAAAGGAAAACTAAAACAGTAAAATTGTGTTTATCTGACACATGAAGTCAGGAGAGCCAGAGCAGAGATGGTGCAGGATATGGCTGGGAAGGAGTGATGTCTGAAAATTACCCAGATTTGCCACAAGACATCTACACACAGATTCAAGAGTTCTAGTGAAATCTTAAGAACAGCTAACACAATGAGATCCTCCCTAAGACATGTCACGTGCAGGAGCAGCTCCGCAGTACATCACCCACCAGAACACGTCAGCTAGAGCAGACAGGATTCCATGCTGAGAGGGAGTATCAACGTAAAATTCTACATTCAATGAGAATGTATTCAAAAATCTAAAGGAAAATAGTCATAGTCATATTGCCTGATGCACAAAAATCAACACGAATGACAAAATTCAACAACCATTAGCAGTAAAGACTCGAAACTGAGAGGGAAGTATCTTGAGTTACCCCTGCAGCTAATCTCTGCACAGTAGTGAGATACTGAGTCCTTCACTCTATGATCAGGACCAAGGCAAGGACATCCCTCTCAGTGCTCAATGGAGCACCTGAAACCTTACATTGCAGGGAAGCAAAAAACGAGGTAGTACAATCCTATCAAGCAGAGGGAGGGGGGGAGCTCTTCCTACTCAGAGAGGCTACGGCAGCCTACTGGGAAAATCCAATGCTATCTACAAAAAAAAAAAAAATCCCAAACCGACAAATTAACAACCACCCTGCAAAAAATCCCTAGAACTAAGGAGTAGAGTTCATCAAGGTTATAGAATGAAAGAAAAAAATCTGCAAATATCAATTACTATGTGTTAGTAATATATAC